>VZUI01015104.1:0-257855 GCA_013401135.1 Cettia cetti | reverse complement strand
GAACCCCATCCAGGTTGTCATCTTAGATTTCTGCTGCTACATGGACACGAGTGCCAGGAATTTGAAGGACTCTGTTGTATGAATTTAACATCGAAAGATTCAATGTCCACACTGCCCTCAAAGAACTGAGAAGCATGGTGGGACAAATAAAGCAAGAATCTGAAGACTGGTTCAGCAGAATATTCAAGGACTGGGGACTCTCAGGGTGGTGGACTTCCATCATCAAAACAATCCTGTTGTTTTTTGTTGTTTTGCTTTTAATTGTGTTAGCATTCGGGGTCCTGCGCTGCCTAATTCTAAGAGCCCTCAGTGGTCTGATCCCTATCACCTCAGAGGCCTGCCATGCAGAGCTTGCAGGCCAAAAGCAGCCAAGGCTGCCTGAAAATCAGAGGTGGTGGGCAGACACACATTCTGCATAAGGGCAGGCCCGATGCCTTTCTTTTAGTTTTTCTATAACAAAAAAGGGTGAGATGTTGTGTTGTACTGATGTAGCTAGTCTATATTGCACTGAGTGTTCCTGTTTACAAATGTTTGTAAAACCTACCTTCCCAAAAACCCCTGTAGCTGTAAACTTGACACCACTGGTGTCCACCTCTCCTGGGGTCTGCCCCCATTGGCCGGCAGACCCTCTCCCCTTCTCCCTCCTTCACCGAGGGCATAAAACCTGGCTCCACAGGTGATAAGATCTCTTTGGATTCCTGGGACCACATGGTGTAGGTTCTGCATTAAACAACAGGACTGTTTGCAGGACTGTTCCTGAGGAACTGAGAGCGCCTTTTGTCTTTTGTCTTTGTCCTCGCTCCGGTGTCCTCCGAGGCTGAAGTGATAGCCAGGCTTGGACCTTGTGAAGTAGGAATCAGAGCAAACCAAGAATAGCTTCTAAACTTGCTTTTGTAATTCCATATCAGACTGGGAGCACTCAGTGATAAAAAACTATTTCTGCATTCAAAGTCAAGGCTAGTAACTCCTGAGAGTAGCTTCAAGAACCACTCACAGAATACCACTATGGCACAGTGTTTGTGCTTAAGGAAGTGATGGCCACAGAAATCAATATACCCTGCAAAAACCACCAACTGGATTCTTTCTGTAGGAAAAAGCTTCAGCAAACGGTTAACCACTGTCGAACAGAAGCTGATGTTCTCTGAATTCCGAACAGCAGCCCACTGTGAATGTTTACATTTTTGATATTTAGTTTTTGAGAGATGGTTCTGACATACAAATGATAAAAGATAATCCCTGCAGCCAAAAACAGCCCCGCTAGCAACAATGTCCTTTTCATTTTTGGCAGAGAACATTTTGCAATCCATCTGAAAAGCTGGAGTGTATTTGGATGGCTCTTTTCAACCATGATTGGGCAGGTGTTCACAAGTGAGACAGAGCTACAAAGAGTGTTTCCTCTCTTGAATTTTAGGACTGTGGCCAAGAACGTGCCAAATTCACAAGATTCCAGTTGTCTGTCCTGAAACATTCTAAAACTTTCTGACTTATATTCTTGAAAGCTCAGGAAAGTTGTGAATTCTCAACATTGTAGCTCTTCACCTATTGCCCATGGAGACTGCTATTCTGCACTTATGCTTTGAGAGACAAGATAAGTGGAGATCATTCCCAGGTAACTTAAACATTTCAGCTGCAGACACATAACTCTATAAGTTGATGGGCATTTTGGTATTTATGGTGCTAACTGCTTACATGTGGAGGGCTACAGTCTAAATGCAGTTGTGAGTGTTACCAATAATGAATATTATTTGCAAAGCAGACCCTGGATCATGTAAGCTCTTTTTATGCATGTGCTTAGATATGATTAATATGAGTAGATTTTTACAACGAAGTTAGTTGTGCTTTTGTTGCACAATCTGATTTCTTTCATTTAATATTTGTTTGAGGTCATTGCAAATACTTTCCTTGGAAAGAACTTTGTGTCTCTGTTGTCTTTCAAACTCTGAGAAGTTTTGTGCTACCCAAGTTGCACAAGACGGTATGTTCTTCACTTATTTTTGGGAGAAACATCAAATTTTAACTGACTTACCGATACCTCTATATTTCCAATGTGGATGTTTGAAGGACAGCTGTTAACCTAACTGCTTCAGATTTGGCATGGAAATTAAAAAGAAAAATTCTGTTCTAATCACTTTTAATGTACAATCTGCTACTTATTTAGTTTGATGTTTGTGGGAAGACAGAGATAGGGCTGAAGGCAATCCTGCCCCTGATATATTGCAGCTGTGTTGATTACCAAAGAGCCTTGCCCTCAGGGCTATGGGTGTGATAAGAGAGTGAGTGAGCTGGGAGGGAGTCAGTTGGAATCCGCTGCTTGTGCTGTGAGGAGGAAGGGACAGGAGGTCATGCAAGGGACAGAAAGGGTAAGGTGTCATACGAGGGACAGACAGGGTTAGGTGGCTGTGTTTGGGTCAGGAATGAGTGACCCAGAACTGCAGAAGGAAGAGAGAAGGAGGGAAAGAGCCAGAGCTGTGTGGAGCTGCCCATGGGAGGCTACATAGAAAAGGCATGAGCGACTTTTGGATAACAAGGTGCTGATGTTTGAAGCCTTCTTTGGTGTCACTTGTACATTGTCTCTCAGATGTTGACAAGTTAGCCTTATTTTTCAGCTGGAAGCATCTAAGAAGATGTAAATAGTCTTGAATGAGGAGCATTGTCTGGAGGTTACACTTCTAAATATTTCTATAGTGACTGTGAATTTTTTTTTCAGTGATTTTTTTCTAGAGATGGAGTCATGAAATGCAGGCATGGTAAAATATTTGAGATTTCCCATGGCTTTTTATTTTGAGAAAGGCTGAGTTTGGTGAGTCATGATAGCGATGATACTAACCTCAATGGGATAGCTGACTACTTTGCTACTTTCACTAGTCTTAAGGTACATCACAATTCTCCCTAGCATGAGTTTTCCAGCAAACTTTGAGGGCAATGCTGAGTCTTCCAGACTTTTAGCAGCTTGTCTGGGAGCCCTTACCTGGTATTTCTGGAGGAAGCAAAACTTCTTCTAAGACCATACTGGCCTTGGCTTCTGGAAGTGCTTTATGTTTGGCACCCATCTAAAGTAGCTCTCCTCTGGAGCTCTATGAGGAAATGGGTGAGAGAGGAGAAAAATAGTTAATTGCTTTGCTTCTAATAGGAAAAATATCTTTTTTTCTTTACATGGACATAGAAAAAGATACTGGAAACTTCTCTTTTTTAGAAAAATTTTCATAGTTGAAATTTTATTTCATATTGGAATTGGATTGTCTTCAATGTATTTTCCAAGGAGTTCCAATTGTCTGTAAGCATGGAATGATTGGGAAAAGTTAGACTACATAGCATATCTATTTGTTTCTGCTGTTCTTTTATAAAACTGCATCCTTCAAATACTAATGCAGACCAAGAAAAAGAAATTTTTGCTACACACATGATCATATTGGTTTGTCAGGTATGTTTACACTGTTCTTTTGTTACATGGCAAGATAATACAGGTGTCCAGATCATTGCTAATTCTTGTGTCTGTAGCATGGTGTTACTCTGCATGATTTACAACTTGAGGCTCAGGCATTCCAAGAGATGCATAAGAATATTTTAATGGGGGAAAAAATTAATTGCCAGCTCATTTATGAACATAGCTTTCCCCAAAAATATGACTGGATTGAGTAGAGTTGGGAAACTGTGATCTTTCTTGTATTTTTATAGGACACTTGGGTGTAGTTGTGACAAGCATAAAGTTAAAGATTAAGTTTTCTTGACATTAGCATGGGGAACTGAATGTGACTTCCTGACTTCTATAGCTTCAGTTCTTCAAGATCATCCACACTGCAGCTGAGTAATGTTATTCTGCACTAATATTGCCCATACACTACACAAAGAGCTGCAAAGCAATCATAGAAGCAGGCTTTGTGTTTGCCTTAGTCAGGTGGTGTGTAGCACCTTTATTCATATTGAGCCAGTGTAAACTGAGAGATGCAGTGCATGATCCACTCTGCTTGTGTACTGAAGAAGAGCCACAATCCTTAGTGTCTGTGCTATAGGTAAAGAAACGTACAGATTTGACTTGAGCAATAAGAGATGAATTTTGAATGTTAAGTACGGCATTCTATGGTGCAAATTGAAAAGAGAGGGAGAAAAAGTAATTGATTGTAAATAGGAGAGTGATGACTGTAGGAAGCTTCTCTAGAAACTGGAAAAAAAAAATTGCATGTAGGTGATTCTTCTGTTGGAGCTTGGAGAACTCAGGAGTACAGTAAGAGTGTACGTATATCCAAAAAGTATTTCCTCATAGTTTTGAGGTCAGGGAGTAAAAGAAAATAAAAATGTAACAAATGGACAGAGTTGTTTTGGAAGTGAGACATTTCCTATGTTTTTGTTTGTTTTTTTTTCTGAGCAAGTGATATATTTCTTCACATTTTTCTGTTGAATTTGGAACAATTTGTATCTTCATGCTTTTATTTTTCCATGACCTGTATGTATGATGTGATTTTTCTTTTAATTTTATTAAAACATACTTTAGTAAAAATGGGAATAAAAACTTAGTGTTTTATTCAGTTTTCTAGTTTTGTCCATGTATGACTATGTGTATACATACACATGTAAAAGGCTATGGATTATCTGGATTTTCCAGTATCACGCTGTACATTTTCAAGCATATTTTAAGGCTCAACATGTCTCTCACATTCTGTACCAAAGCCATAGAGATGTCTTTGTCTAAAGATGTGTACACACTTATGGAGGGTGGGAAGTTTTTTACAATTTCCTTGGCAACCCAACAATATTTACATCACCACAACTTTCTTATGCAATAAATGTTTGCTGTTCAGCTGGCTGGGACATCCCTAATCTCTTCCTTTGAGCTTTGTGACTGGGATAGCCCAGATTTTTGAACTGACAAATGCATGGACAAAGTGCCTGTTGGTTCTCTGTAAAACTGTGTAAATTTGTTTGTTTATTTCATGGAAATGCAAGCAACAAATATCTGTGATGCTGTAAAATTTTGTCAGGGATGCTTATGGGAAACCAGGAGCATTGCCCAGGCAAAATACTCAATCTGTGCTTTTCTTGCTGCTATTTCATATTTTCTTAAGAAGTCTTCCCAGGTCCTTCAAAGTTTTTTTTTTTGTTGTTGTTTTTTTTTTCCTCAGGTGCTGAGGGCTGCTTTGGATCTTCCCTCCTGCAGTTTTCCTGCTTTTCAGAATTAATTCTTTGAAAAGATGTTGTTGGTGTTTATAACAAAGTATGTGATCAAAGGACACAGTCAAACAGGTGCGGGAGGACATTCTGGTTCAGCTCACACAAGGATGGTTGTGTGGGTTCAGGAGCGAGTGACCTAGGCTGTAAGAGGTTTTTCTGCCTTAGGATCCAGGCTGGATTGTAATGTATTTAAGAGCACCAGAAATTCATGGTGCTGCTGTGGCTGCTGGTTTGTCACTGTGTCAATATGTATTACTGACACCACACTGTCATCTTCTGGCCGCAATTTCTTCATGAGCTGGGGACCAGTGACAGAACCTAAGAAAATAGCCAGGAGCTGTGTCAGGGGAGGTTAAGATTAGACATTAGGAAAAGCTTCTGGAAGTGCTTACAGGCTGACAGAGTTCATGGAGCTTTTGGATAATTCTGGGAGTAGACTTCAGCGGCCCTTGTGGGTCCCTTTCAGCTCAGGATAATCTATGATTCTATGAGCACCTTATGCTCTGAAGGGAAGGGCAGTAAAATGTTTTCTGGCGGGAATATATTTCATTTTTTAAGACACAAAAAAAGTAGATTGTGTACCTCAGCTGGCAGAGTACTGAGCCCGGGACTGCAGGACCCCACATACACAGAGACACGAGATGACATCCCCAAAGAGAACCGTGGGCTGGAAGCTCTGCCAAAGCCGGCAGGACGAGCCCGAGCGGCCGCGGGAGGGCGGCAGAACCTCAGGAACTGAGAGACCCCGCTGGAAAACGAGTCTGGCAACAGGAGCTACTCACAGGGGTCGGGACCTCGAGAGACAAAACTGGAGATGAGCTCAAATTCCACTCGCTTCTGATCTTTTTCCATGTGCCATTCTTTGATTTTGTCCGTCCAGATTAGACTGTAAAGTCCTTGGGCTAGGGACTTGTCTAAACAATGTATTGCTAGGCACACCACTGACACTGTGCAAATAATTAACTGCTGTAATTATCGTGCTTCTAAAGTACCCTTACTTGACATTGCTACGGGACAGTTACTGTCTGTATCTGAATGTGACTGTAAGCCAGACTAGGACCTTGAATCAAAAACTGGAACAGGCTAAACCCTCTATGACTAACATGGTTTATTGCTTTGGAACATTTGTAGAAGGAAACCAAAATGTTACCCATTTAAGCTTTTCCTCTAAATATTTCCTGGACAAGAATGACCAAACTGCCTGGGGACTAATGCTTCTCAATTGAGAGATTTGGGAGAACCAGGTTCTATGGGTTAAAACGGCATATTAAAACCAGAAAGAAGTACGTTAACAAGGGCTCTTGTGATATCTTGGAAAGTTTCTACCCTATTTCACCATTTTTTAATATGCTTTGCAGGAGCAAGTGAGCTGTCTAGGGGCATGGCCTTCTGCAGATGCTGATCTTCTTCCACATACTGTCATGATTCTCAGTGGAATCTGTGAGCAATCTCTCTCACCTACCTCTAGAAGAGCTTCTTGGGATGTTCTCTATCCACTTCCCTGGCACTCAAAGTGATGCAGTCCCCTGTTCATAGGTGTCCTTTTTGCAGCACAGGAGTTCTGAGCTCTTGCAGGGGGATAGCAGGACACTGCTGGTTGGTAAAGATGGCTGTCTTTTAGGAAATGGAAATGTTCAAAAGTAAATTTACACCACAAATGTGCATGGATTAAAATTGCAGAAGACCAATACGGGCATGTGCATGCTTGTGTGTGTAAAGTTTCATTCCATGGTTTCAGGGAAAAGGTGATGTTCACTCCAGAAAGCACACTGGTGCTAGCAGGAAATGGCCTGGCTGTGTCAGGCCTGCAGTTAAGAGCTTGAAACCAGCACCTAAAGCGGTGGTCAAACTTTCTATCTGACAGGGAGTTATTTGGGACTGCCTTTCCTTTCTTTATCTCCAGTGGAAAGAGCAACACCTCAACAGGCCCCTAAAAGGAGGGAACAGCCCAGGTGATCCTCTTTGCAGCTGAGCACCTCAACTGCTCAGCTACAGGATCAGGCTCCTTCGTCCTCTCATGAGTTTTATCTTCTTGGCTATCCACTGAGGTACCTTCAAAAGGGGAATAGACTGGGATCACACCTGGTTGATTAATACTCTGTGCTGAGGTGAAACCTGGAAGAGGGTATGCTGTGGATTTGCCCCCGTCTTGCGTTGAAGGGTTCCTAGGCCTGTGCCTTAGTTCTGTTTTCCCTTGTGGGGCTTGGCATGGGCATTTTATGCACCACAGGTCCAGCCAGAACATTTATTCTGGCACCAAAGAGACCATGCCCTACACTTCAGCTCAGATGCTATGTCTCATCAGTCATTCTGCATCTAAATGATGTTCTACTGCCAATTTCGGGCTGAAGGTCATGCATATATATATATATATATATAGGTTCAGAAAGGCCAGTGAACCTGTGGTGGCCCATTGATTCCAGATAGGCTTTGTCATATGGATGTGTTTAAGCTTTTCAGCTCTCTGGGAGACAGGTTGGTGTTACTCCCATTTTAAAAATGAGGGTTTATTGACTTTCTCTGAAAGGCTTCAGCAGAGCATATCTATGCAGAGAACAGAGTTGTGTGCTGTCCTTGGGCCGTGCTGCCCCACTTTGGCATCCCCTCTGTGTCAAGGCCAGAGACCAAGTTCTGCAGCTCTCCCAAGCAGACTGAACTCAACAGCATCAAACACTTAGGAGAGCACAATTTGGTTCTAAATATGCAAAAGATTTCAATGGGTGATTTGACACACCAAGACAAGAGAGGGACTTCTGAAAAATCACAAAAGGTTGTGAAATTGCTAAAGGATTAAGTTGTTTGAATCATTGTTCCAGCTTTATTAAAAAGAAGGTATAAATTCCTTTCAGTTCTTTGTGAATCCCAAGCTGCCAATTTCTGAGCTTTCACAGCCTTTGATGTAATTCCAACTTTCTGTGATGTAAGTGGATTTTTTTTCCTTAATTCTGAAGAGGCCATTTCCCTCCCAGTCCCCTCCAGAAAAGAGTTGCAGCAATCAGATTCAAACTAAACACTGACTTTGGCTCATTGTGGATATTAACCCACTCTCTGCAGTGGTTTATTTATCATATGCTGCTTTTGAGACTTGAGTATAAGGGGAGGATACCAGTGGTAAACCACTATTTTAAATAACAGTGATCCTAAAACACACAATGGACCTTGCAATCCAATTCCAAACTGCATACATAAGAACAGTTAATCCATCCTTTAAATACATCCAACTTTGGGGTGGAATATGGCAGCTTTTTAGCATACAGAGCAGCAAAACACATTTTAGACTGCAGCACAAGGAATAATTGTCCAATAAGAAACAAAAGGGAAATGTAGACAGGAAGAATGCAATTATGTACCTGGACTTAATCCAAACACCTGAGCTGACATTTCTGATCTTGCTGCAACAGCCCCAGAACCCTTAAATCAGGGCAAACAGTCAAGACTATGGTGCCTTGTGCAGTGGAGAAGACTTCCAGCGGTACCAGGGTCCTTCCTGTGGATATGGGTAAGCTGGATCACTGCAGGTTCAGAGGGAAACTTATGCTAATTGAACTATTAGTGTTAAAGCCTGTACCCTTCTAGTACAGTAATACCTCAGGCAAGACAAATACACCTGATGAAAATTGCTGAAATCACATCTCAGAAAAGTGTAGCTGAAGATAGTGATGTGTATCTGGGACCAAAAATAATACAACCTTTTACAAAGTTTCAGTGACAAGCTTTGTAGCTTTCTCCATTTTGCACCAGTTGTGCTTCCTTATGGGGTATCCAGCCCCTTTTAAATTACAGTGGTAACCGATGTCCTGAGGGGTGTGTTGAGGCATCCAGGAGCAAGGAGCGGCAGGAAGCTGCCTATGGGCACTAAGGAAGAAGGACCCTTCTGTGACAGGGCAGTGGGAGCATGTACACACATCCCTTTTGGCAACGGTCATGCTCTATCATGTACCATGGGCAGGAGCTTGGCTGTTGTCCACCCTAAAGAGTGATTTAATTGTGCAGTACACCAGACTCCTACACGTGGAGCTCTTAGAACACACCATCTCCTTTGCCTTGCATAGCTCTAAGCTTGTCCTATCATGGCAGAGATGTGTAGAATTCGGGGAAATGCTCCACTGGCTTCTCCAGTACGAGCTTTCTTGCAGGTGTGCTGAGATCATCTGGTGCTGCTCTGGCAGGTTTTATTTTTATTTTCTTATGTTCTGCAAGCAGCATCTTTAGGTTTTCTAAATTAATTGCAGTGTTGCTCTCAGAAGCAAAACAGTGGTTTGTAAATTTGGGGGTGTAGCTCTTATAAATGCCTTATCAAAAGGTTTTAATGAGCAATTAAATCTCATTACTTGAGACTCACTAGTGATTCTTCTTTGATTACTTTACCTTAGGAGAATTCAGCACACAGGCTGTGAAACCAACACTGCTGCAATAAATACATGTCTAATTTCGAGGATGGTTATGAATTACTTGTAAGGAAAATGTTTTCTCTGCATAAGCATTTAATGAAAGAACTCAAAAGTTGAATAGATAGAATTAATTTGCATACTCCAGACCTAACTTTTGCAGCAAATGGAAATCTGAATTTTTGTGTTGAATTTGTGTTCAGCAGTTGCTTACAGGATGTTTTCCCTCTAGGAATACAGTTGTTTGATTTAGCATCCAGTTTGCACTAGATGGCACTATTTTATAGCATGTGGAGCTGTCGTTCCTACTGCAAATGAGTTTATTTCTCTGCAGGGAAAGTCAGTGCGTGGATAGTTGCTACATTTGAAATACTGATAAACAAAGTATCTTTCACAGGATATGATTGCTGTTGTTTAATATACATATTGCCTCAAAGCAAAATACTGAAACGACACTGGGTTAGGGATTTTGGCCTGGAATCTGGAAACAAGGTCCACAGCTAAAGCTTCAAATTACAACAACGAAACCAAAATCAGCTAATATTTTAGGAGACTTATTCAGGCTTTGAATCCTTGCAAGCCTCCTTAGCCCCTTGTCTAAGCAGTCCTGGAAAACATGTAGGAGCATGACATCAGAGACAAGGGAACCTCTTAGACATGCACACAGTACCCTGTTTACACCCTGACACTAGCTCATTATCATCACCAGACCCTGGATTTGGCCTAAAATAGATGGCATAAACATGTCCTGCCTGACTATGTAACTTCATCTCTCTCATCTGTAAAATGAGGATTTCTCCTTTTCCCTCTCTTATTGGATTAGGCTGTAAATCATAGCTATGCTCAAGTTTCCCTGTTTTTGGCTGGGGCCTCAAGGCTGCTATTACTATGAATAATGCTATGTCTTCATAATGTATTATGGTCCCAAAATAGCAATGATCTATATAGGAAACTCTGTCCCAGGATAATACCAGTATGGTTTTAACAGTCCAAGTGGATATTAATTTGAATAATATTAAGGTTCCCCTTGCAGAATAGCAGAGACCAGTTGTTTAAATTTAGGTGTTACACTCTATATATCTGAACCCAGAATGACTCTGAGTTGCTCATTATTCTGTTGCACACACTTACTACTAATGTCACTTATGAGATTGTGAGAGGATGAGAGTGAGTTCCAGCTATTTGATTTTTTTTTTCCCCTGCGACACAGAAGAGCTTTTTGTGGCTCTGGTTTGTCAGGTCACATTAATTTGCCGTCAATCTAGAGTTTGAAACTGGCAGCCCAACAGCAATGGACAAAGATAGTTAACCCAGTGAGCCACCAAAGCACACTTCAGAGCCAACAAGCATTTCTAAGGACACCAAGCTTCTGTCTTCCCTCTCACAAAAGCACTTCAGCTGGGCTTTGTTCACTAGGTGGCACAAATGCATAAGAGATTGATTTAGAAAAGTTTTCCCTGCAGTTTTACTGTTGATGTTGTAAATGTTTCCAGGGTAATTTTGAACATGTTTCAAGAGTGATTTAGGCTCCAAAGTTCATTTTTGAAGAAAGACCCATTCTGATATGTTCATTGGGGAGAAGCCAGTGCACTGAGCCTTAGTCAGCTGAGCCTTGCTTCTCTCAGCTGCATTCATGTCCTTCGTGATGAACTGGTTGTAACTAAGTCTCCCCTTCTTTGTCTTCCTTCAGATCACAGAAACAGCAGAAGAAAATTTTTTACTAGGCCAACACTAGCATAATGATATCAATTACTTTTTCTTTTTTTAATTAGGGAAACAAAATATTTGTGGGAAAAAAATTAATACTGAAAAAAATCCCATCAATTCCCATCATGGAGGAAAGAATGTAAAGAAAGACTATGAATAGCAAGAACAGTATAAACTGGCCAACTTTAATGGAAATACCAGTAGATGAAAGAGATGGTAGCCATATCCTTCCTTGCCTAAGGTTTGTCTGAATGGATGGAGCAGAGGCAAAGCAATGTGGCCTGACCTATCTTCCTGCTATCCACCAGCCACACAGCTTCCATCAGCTGGAAGCATTAGACTGGACATGTGAGCTTCCAAGACAATCTGAGGTTCCTTTTCTGGCTTGTCAATACAGGTAGGCTTCATACATATGCTTTTAGAAAGCACTAGCATAAATTCTAACAGATCTGTGTGCTTTACTTCTTTCTCTAAGGATCTATTTTACTACTTAAGATTTCCACTATTCCACTGAATTGTTTTCATATACACATATATATATGTATAGACTTCATAAATTCTTTCTGTTAAAGGACAATAAACTCTTGGTTTTCTCTTCCTATTTCCTCTTCTTAATCCTGAAGATAAGAGAAATTATGTGATTTTAGACTCCAGGATGAGTGCAAGATCTGCCGAATCATGAGGTTTGTGCTGTGCATCAGGAGGGAGCAGGCAATGGCAGAAAGCCACCACAACCATTAAAATGCAAATGGAATACTGAAGGTAGGGAAGACTCAGGCTTTGAAAGCGAGTAACTTAAACATTTTCTTTCCAAACATCTGTAAATTGTTAGTCTGATTTATTTTGAATTAAAAATTGTTTTTAGCAGACTGACAGCTCATTTTAATTTTCAGTCATTAGACTTTTCAGATGTTTGAATTTCATGCTGCTCCATTGCCTTTGATGCTGGAGAAAGGTGCCCCTGCTCATCAGGTATACTTAGGTCCTCTGCCAATGGGTAGAGTTCTGTTCTTCATCTGTGTACACCATAATCAAATCATTGAGGCTGTCTACTACCCCTCTTGAAACTCTGGTACCATTTTCAGTCCTGTTGGAAACTGCATTATGCTCACTTCCTAGGCCAGCCAGATGTAGCTGTGTCTTGGTTTAAAGTGATGTTGCCAAACACTGTAACAAATATGAAATACCAGTGTCTCTGCATGGAGAAAGCCAGCATAAAAGAATTCAAGAGTTTTCCACTCTTTCCCTTCCCCTGTTGTCATTTTGCTTTTGTTATGGTGGTTATTGTTTGTTCAGTGAAATTACTCATTCTCTCTTTCTGGAAATCCAAAACTCAGCTTGTATAAGCATTTTTACCCCTAGATTCAAAAAGAGTTATGGAAGAAAGAAAATGCATTAGGTTATATTTCTATCATTCACTTAGGTAGCCAATATTGAATGGAGTTCAAATGCCTTTGATTCAGAGCTTGGTGCTCTGACAACTGGAATAGGTGGATTTGATATTTGCTTTTTCATCTGCAGCTGGGTAAGGACTTCCAGATAGTTCAGATCTGTGCCTTTTCAGGATCTTTCTAGAAGATACATCTACACTTAAACTTGGTAAAAATTTAAATCTATATTTGAGGAAGAGTTAATTGTTTCTACAGATGATAATGTTCAACATCTGATGATCTACCTATGCATAAAATTCAAATAATTTGATATGGTTGCATTTTCATTGTTTTCAGGCCCACACCATAGGATTTCATATTATCTTATCCTATGAAATTCTTCCTTGGCAAACATTTTTGGTTTGCTCAAAAGCAGTAGCAAGCTCAGCGGACCTTTTCGATGAATGAGTTATTTTGACAGGCCCCACAACTGACTCATCTCTAATAAAAATCTGACCACCCTACAATTGAACCCAATATGGATTGTGGCAATGACACCACAGGGTGTGTTTCACTTTTATGATTCCTCCTATTATTATCTTCTTAGCATTATGGAAAAAAAAAAAAAAAAGTTTTCTGTTGATCATGGCCAGCAGATAGCAAACATACCTCCCTGTACATGACTTGACCTCTGAACAGTGTTAAGTTTGGACATTGTAAGAACAAGGTCAATTAATGGTCCTAGCTTCAGGCCTCCATTCTGCAGACTTCCCTAGGTGCTTGAACTTGTAAATAATATTGCATATGTTTCATCAGGAATAGTATGATGAGCATCTTGCTGTGTCTGGGGAAGCAAGAGAGAAAAAAATTCTCCCTCCGTCTGTGCTCATCTCATCTGAATGTTTGATGAAATATACGCTGACAGATTCCTGAGCAATCCTCGAAGGCAATGGGTATCCCAATGCTTTCCCAAGCCTCCCCCTGTTCTCTGTTGTTATGACAGGTCCTAAGCCATAGATCTAATGAAATACTTCTGTCTAATACAAATACAAGTCCAGGATAAGCCCAATAGAAATCCATGCAAAAAATCTAGTGAAAGAAATGTGTAAACAGAGGTTGAAAAAGTGTCTGTGTGTTTAAATTCTTAATTTGTACAATGTTTTGGGAGCTCTCAACTTCGAGGGATTCTGAGAAATTGCTTTTCATGGAAAGTGTTTAATGACTAGATATAAAAAAAATGCTTTGGGAACCCTTGTCCAGCCTGAACATTTTAGGCCTGAATAACTTTAGTCACCTCTTTTGTGCAGAAGTTAGACTGAATATTTTGCAGTATTATTTCCATTATTCCCCCCCTGCAAGTTATTTCAGTAGCTTTTTCTTGTACCTTTCTGCTGTAACTGTTTTGGGGGTTTTTTTGGCAGAGTGGGCTTTCCTTTTTTTTTTTTTTTTTTTTTTTTTCTTTTTCCCTCTGAGATTTCTGGAATCTCAGACTTTCAGAGTTTGACTTATGCACAGTTATGGGTGAAATTCTCATTTGGTGGTATGGATGTGAAGCAGATAATGCAGGTCTATAAGCTACTAACTTCTTAGTGAAACCATACCTTTGCAGTAACTGGTGGAGAAAAAACACCTCATTAAATTAGAGGGAATCCAAGAAGTTTCTCAGAGAGCATGAGTGACTTTCCCACATCTTAAGCAGCTGGCTCTTCCTCCCTCTCATCCTCCCATGAGCTATTCCCCAGGAGTGGTCTCACTGGCCTCTGAGGCACTGACAAGATCATATAACTTTCAGGGAAGCCCATGGTAGTTGCTGCAATTTCTTCTTCCCATTTAACTAATGGCTTGTGAAGTTGGAAATCCATGTCTTAAGTGTGATGGATTTTGTTTGGAAATTGATCCCAGTAGATAATTCTTTTTAAAAAGTGCCTAGAGATCAGACATGTCCAGGGAAACCTATTTAAAATGAGACTCATCTTAACATTCAAGGTCAACAGAGAGATGTGAGAAAGAATCCTCACAGGATAAAAAGACTCATCTATATTAAACTATGTGTGCACAGTCATGCTGAATGATTTTCAAAGCCTTCTTTTTTTTTTTTTTTTTTTAAATTCATACATCATTCTTTGAGCTGTCTTTGCAAGCTGTCTTTCCCATGGCACTTGGCCAAGAAAGAGGACACAGGGCTACCCTATAATGGGAATCCCAGAGGAAAAAGGTCAGTCATTCTCAGCCAACAAAAGAGAATTTATCAATCAGTTGTCAGACCATGAAACCAGAGCATCCAATGTTAAAGAAGTCTGAAATAGATCACCATAAACACCTCACAGCTCTTCTGTAGCAAGTGCAAGGAGGGTATGGAGGGAATGAGTGAGCTGTTCCTTCAGGTCCAGGAGAAAGTGTCATCATTCATAAATCTTTTGATAAACTGCCTTGCAGTTTTGGCAAAAATAGTACACCAAGACAACAGTCTGCAGGGCTGGGCATTTCAGATCACTAAAGGAAGGGGATGCCTGGAAATAAGGAATGCAGATAAAAGTTTTAGAAGAGCTATCCTTAGTCTCCACTATGCTGTTAGTTGTTTAAATAGCTGCTTTTCTTGTAGGAGTGGGGGTTTTTTTGTTGTTGTTGGTTTTTTTTTTTTTTTTCACCTGTGTGTTGACAATCTCACTTTTTTGACAATCTCACCAGTTGCACAAATCAAAAAGTTTCTGGGAATTTAGATATGAATCAGCAGTTGCAGCCAGAAATTCCCAGAAGGTATTGGAACACCAAAACTAGAGCATAGTATTCAGGACTGTGTAACTCAAATTGAAGATGCAAACAATAATATGAATAATTAACTCTGGAAGTTCACATCTGTATCTGAAGTGTTCCAGCTGCCCTCTCCATGTGTACAAAATGTTGAACCATAGTGCTGGATCCAAGGAGGCATATTCTGGGAAAATTCAAGGCAACATATAGTCTTTCTTACTGGCAACCATCTCCTTAAAGAGGGGGGAAAAAAAGCAGATGTGAACTCTAGGAGCATTATGGATATTCATGATTTTAATATGGACTCTATGTGTACAGTTCTTTTTAAAGAAAATAATTAGAGAGCAGGGAAATGCTAAACTTAAGTCAGAGGGAGTCTTAAAATCCATTTAGGTAGGTATTGTAATAGACATTCATCTGTTAAGGGCAGTTGGCCCTGAATTGGTTTTATGTATGTATTTATTTATTTATATATATATGTACTTAGAACAAAGGGCTGTTGGCTGAAGTCAGGCCTTGCGTGACTTCACTCAGGATGCCATTTCTCAGGTTCATTAGGGATTCTTTTAGTCTTGTAACACCTAATATTAATTTGGATTTAGACAGCAAATGGAAAGCTGATGCTAGCTGAGATTCTGGTCTCATTTTGTCGAAGTATCTGTTAATGGTCAAAGTAGAGGGGTTTGGGTTAATCCAGAGATGGACTCAAGATGTTGCCAATCTCAAATCTGGACACACGTTTAAAAGCTCAAGTTTGAGGTGGGTGGAGGGCTACTTGGACCATTATAAATATTTCAAGATGATGAATAAACAAAGAATAGATATTGTGATTTCATTCCATTTCTGTTATCAGCTGCCAATTCTTTACAGTCCCCACCCTAACTTTTAAGGCTAAAGCCAGACTGCAAAATCATTGTGAATCTCCTCCTGAAACTCTCAGCTCTGACAATTATTAGACTGAATCAGTTTGCTCTGCTCAGCCACACCAATCTCTCTGGCTACAGCTGAAAGGGTTCACAAGTCACTCATCCAGGTAACATATTTGATTTGTTTTTGAAGTGAACACCAGATCTGACTGCCTCTTGATAGGCATTACACTGCACAGGAGCATTTGATGAAGAGGAATATCCACTTGAGGACCATGTTGTGCTGAGCTGTAATGGGTTGAGATATGTTTCTTGTTCATCTTCAGTGCTGTTTTGTGATGATCAACTGTGGCCATCTTGTCACAGAAACCTATGTGTAGTGTTTCTTATTAACATTGTCCCTGCCTAAGGCACTAGTGAAATTTTAGGCAGAGCTCTTGCTAGTAAACCATCCCTGTGCCCTGGAGAGGAGCCAGATGCAAAAATCTGTTGGAAAAATCAAAATAGAAAGAGATAAAAAGAGGGAGAGAGAGAAAGAATAGATAGGAAATGGGGAATACAAAAGTTTTCACAAATGTTTTGGATTTCTGGGCTGTATCTTCAAGCATGTGTGTGTTGATTTGCAGGCAGACAGAATCAGCCAGATGCAAACTGGGAGTGCTGTGGCTGTGTTAGGGCAGTGCTGAACCTGGGTAGTCTGAAACTGGCTCTCAGCACGGCTTGTGTTCACTGCTGGGCTAACCATGGTGGTGTGATTTCACACTTGTAGCTGTCAGACTTGGAGAGCACAAGCAGAGTTAGTTCAACCCAGAAAACAAAATGCAGATATGCCCTTGTGCTGGTAAGAGATTCTGGCAATCTTTCTCTCACTGACAGTGCTGAATCTATAGCCTGATCATACATTAACACAGATGGATATGCTGCTCCTTGTTGCATCCGTGGGGGTTGTATCCAAGGCCTGTATGAAGACCATCCATGAGCAAGATAGTGTTCTTTTTTCTGCAGAGAGAAAACACACCTTGTCTGTAATGTCAAATGTTATTTGTGGAACTGAATTGCTATCAGTATAGTTAATGAAAAATGAAGAAAAAAGGCAAATGGAGTGTAATTCTGAAAAATCCTTCAATAATGATGTGGTTAAAATTGCTGTATACATACTCCTTTACATATAGCCTTTCTCTGCTGTAATGCACAGTCTTCCCCTGCCCTTTGGCTCGCTAGCTTCAGTCTAGAAGAGGAGTTACTGTGTTGTCAATCTCTTAAGTCCTACACAGGCAGAGCTATGGAGGTGGTGTTAAAGGTCTTTCTCTCTTTCTCTAATGTACATTTGGGAACACTTTCAGTTTATTTTTCTACCATGCTTTAACACTTCAGTTTTTTCATTAATCCGCACCTCCACATTACACCCAGATTTGCTGTTTGGAGTGTCTACATTTATTAGAATATTGGTTTTGTTCGCTTTATTCACCTGAATAACAGTTTTGCACATTCTTTGAGACTTTGGTTAGTGAGGTAGTTGCATCCTGAGAGCTTCCAATGCTGTGTCATGCTCTTTCTCTGGTCATGCAATGTCTGTACTACTCTCCACTGTAACCTGCATTCTCACTCTCAAGCCTGCTGTCATACCTTGCCTTTACACCTAAATTATTTTGTTGTTCTAGATGGCTAAAGTCTACTTCATTCAACATAATTAACCAAAGATAAGGAAATTAAATAGACAAAGTAATTGCAGCATGGTCGTTAAAAAAAATTACTTTTACAAGGGAATAAGCCTAAAGAAAAAAAGCTCTAGGCAGGCTGAGATGAGTCCAGGTGAGGCTTGCAGAGTTAGTAGAAAGCTGTGATCTGTTACTAGCCATAGCAATCCTGTATTTACTCTTGGACAGGATTAAGGGGTGACTGATAGTACCTGACTGCACTTTTAGGACCTTTGCCCAGCTGTGATGAAACAGGAATTTCAGTCACCTGATAATTGGCTTCTCTGCTGTTTTCTGCAAGGTGCCTGCATTTCCAGGAGAGTCCTCCAGCACTTCATAACCTCATGGGCCATGAGGCATGGGGTGGTGCTGCTCACTACTGTTGTGACTCAGGGGAATATGAGAATTCAGGCTTTCCTGTTCCATATTCAAGTCTTTTGAAGAGTAGTGAATCAATTGATATTCGCTGTTAGCAGCAAAAGACTTCTTGCAAACTCCTCATTCTGTAAGTTAAAGGACATTTTTCAGACACAGGCACACATGTAATTGGCATAAAGCACTAGAGAATTGTGTCCAGATTGTGTGCAGATCTATACATGTTCAAGAAGCATGTTTTCCGTCTGTAAGTACATATTAGTTCATAATGTTGGGAAATAACAGGATCTGTGTGGGGGTGGGCTTCTATTTTATTTGATTATTCTATTTTTTCATTTTTTCAGATGTTTTGAGACACAAATTGTTTGCACAGTTCCTAGGAAATATCCCACTTGCAAAAGGAAAAGATAGCATGTGGTAGCTTCTGCATGCTCCAGTTGGGCAGCTAGTACTTTTCTCCTTTTTCTTGTTTCTTTCTCAGGTGTGTGGCCACTTTTCATATCCAGGACAGTCCCATTTCTTGCCTAATTATATCTGATGTTTTACTCATAGTATTATGCTCTTCTTCAGAGGAAATTAAAAGCAGATTGTTTCCTTAGCAGCAAAGAATAACAAATGTGTTGCACTGAATAGCTGCTAGATGAAAAAGGGCCACAATCTGCCTCTGTGCCAACCAGTGCTAAAGACAGTCTGACAGACAGGAGGCTGCTCTGAGAACTTATCCCTGCTCCCTTGATGTCTAAAAGTGCTCTGAAGAAAAGTTAAGGTTACTTTGCAGAGATGGGATTGTGGATATCTGATTAGGCAGAAGTTATTGAAAAATTTCCGGTAGAATTTTAAGATTTGTTTCAGTGAAATTCCATTAAAAGAGATAATAGTTATAGTAATAAATTGCTCTGCTTCAATAAGGTTGAAAGACGTTTCCTTTTTGGGATATACATTTTTATTTTGGATTTTTTTTTTTTTTTTGAGTAAAATTTGATTTATGTATTTGGCTTCTTGCCTTTAAGCCTTCTCCCTCTGAAAGCAAATATATGTATATAGGTAAACTAAAATATATTTAAAAATCAAAATAGAATTTTGTATTTTGGCTTTCAGAACAGGATATTTTAGTGAACCTGAATTTAGTGAACTCTTTTTTCTTCCCAGAAATATTGTAGATTTTGTCTTCTTTAGTGATGAGGACAATTCCCCCTGCCCTTCTGAACTGAGACTCTTGAATTTGGAAAGTTTTGCGATTGTAACTGTACCTATGCCATCTATACATGTCATTTTCACATTTCATAAGTTATTTGAGATTCCTTTCATTCATTTTATCAAGAAGATTTTTATTACAAGTGTGCATTAAAGGAGGTGAATTTTCCTGTTAGTTTTCTTCTCCCAGTGTTACCTAGTTTCAGTGAGAAGCATGAAATGTGAAACTCATGATGGCTGCATGTTCTCCTGGTTATGTTGCTGAAGCAGAAAGTTTTCATGTGACTTGTCATACAGTTCTGCTCACAGCAGGCTCTGTTAGGCTCTCACACAGCACATGTTAGGAATCACATTTCATATTTTAAGGAATCTACAATGAGAGCTTCTAGTGGGCAAGCCCAAACAAAAGATTCTGTGGAATTAGCCTAATTACCTGGGAGAGGTGGTTGTTCTCTGTTCAATCACATTCCAAATTATTTCTCACTTTTGAAATCACTGCAACCCTGCTGAGTTTCAATATTATGTAGTTCTTGTTCAATCTGCAATAAGGTTTTTTTTCAAGTTTTGCTTCTTTGTGTTAACCATCTTACCTAACTAATTTTACCTGCTCTGCCAACTCACTACTTAAGGCTGAATTATTCACGTCTGTCTAATTTTTCCATCTGATCTCCTAACCACAAATGTCTACTTTTTAAATTTTCTTTTTAATTGACTACTGAGCCACTTTATTAGTGCATTTGTGCAGATAGACTTCTCATTTTTCACTGAAGGTTGGGTGTGGCACTATCTTGCATCTTCCACTTAGACAAATTCTAGCCTTTCATCATCACCTTATAGCACGGTGCAAATGAGAGGCTCATAAAAATTGTCTATCCTTCCCCTGCCAGCCAGAAAGTATACTCAAATATATCTTATTCATGTTGCTCTTATCAGTCAGAGGGGCTCAGTCTCTAATTAGACCATGAATTTCAGCTTTGAGTCATCATTACTGCTCAGTCTTATTAGATATATGAGGCAGAAATGTGTTTTTGTTTGTATGTGCAAGAAAATTCTGGGCTATTGTCTGAAAGGGGCCCCTCTGACCTGGAACATCTCATCAAGATAAGCACTGTTGAAAATGCCCTGGACTGTCAACATCAGCTCTGAGAGCTGGACACCAAAGTGCATCATGGCAAGATGAAGTTTGGATTAAACTCTGTCTGGGAGGATGGACAGCTCTGGCTCCATGGCCCTTAAGGGCCTGGGACAGTAACTCAAAATCAAAATGTTTCTTGTTCCTAGTGGTTTTATTGAAATGTTATCTCCTATGTCTTTCTTTCTCATTTTCTGCCTGCTTTACTGATGATGTTACTACTCTGGAGAGTGATTGCCCTTTCAGAATAAGAAGTTTGTATTTCCTTCTCTTCATATCTTCTGGGTTTTCTAGGTGAGTTGCCAATTTATGCCAAGGCTGTGGCTCCTGTTCCTCTCCAGCTTCTGTATTCTCTCCCCATCTCTTTTACAGCAAGACTGTCAGCTCTGCAAAGGCACATAGAGTCTCCAAGCAGCAGATGAACATGGCAGTACAGGGACCTGCCAGGACAGAGATAGCTTTTGCCACTTTTCCATAATATGTTAAAGGTAAGGAGAACAGTCTCACATAATGCTGGAGGGAGTAGCTAATTTGTGGATAGAAAAACATTGATCAGACGTAGATATTTTATAGTGTAAAGATTGTGTCCTATAAGCAGATCACTTCTCCACAAGATCTGCCCTAAGACCAGCTAGGGACAGCTGGTGAGACTTTCTGACTGTAAACAAAGGATGTGGAAACAGAGTGAAAAGGAGGATACTGACACTGAAATCTTAATTACAAATGAGCAGAGCATATGACATTCCAGACTTTTTTGTGCGTGCTTACAGCTATTAACCTTGTTTGAAAGAACAGCGATAGAGACTCATTCTTAAGTTTTACTTCAGCTTTCATTTTGTCTTGCTTTTTTGTGTGTTACCTTTTCAAGTTATTTTTTAATGAAGTTAATCCATCTTATAAAACAGCCTTTTAAACAGTGCTTTTTATTGCAAACAGCCCCTGCCTTCCCACCAGCTCAAACCATGTTGACATATTCACACAGCTGAAGTTGGCGTTTTGACACGTGTACACATCGTTTTCATCTGATTCCTCGGGATGACTTCAATGCCTGAGGTTTCTTTTAACACTCTGAAAAGCCTCTGGGCTTTGTGCGAGGCTGCATTCCTAAACATTATACCAACTCTGAGGTTCAGCCAATGTTTACTTTGCAAAATAACTTTTTAGTATCAAAAGTAAAACAGTCTTCTTACATTCCACATAGATGCTATTTGCCATTTAAAAAGATAGTGCAATAATAATAACAATAATAATGATAGATGAAATTGCTATTTCAGGGGAAATAATTGCAGCAGAATCACAGCTGTGGGCTGACTAACAGATAAGCAGGTTGTGTTTTGCCTTGTCAGGCATGTGATTCAGAATACATCTTCTTGTTTTGCTCTCTGTGAAATAGGAGTGACTGGTGGTGAGGATATATTTCATTTTTATTGGAGAACTACCTAATATATTCAGCTTCAGGGGGAGACTGACTATAACAGGATAAACTGTTAGCTGGTGTAATTCCAGATCTCTCTAGTGATGACCTAACTTTGTTGACTTACCAGCAAAGGATGTGGCCCAGTACATCTGAAAGATGCTGATGACCCAGTAAGGTTGACTTCAAGCTGTAAGAGAAGTGACTATTCCACTCTTGCAAATGTGTTCACACTCTTCCCTTACTTTGGCAATAGCAATCATACAGCAAGATGATCTGGCTAAGATAATCTACTTGGACTTTTTTTTTTTTTTTTCCTTTTTTTGCAGGGGCAGAGTTCCCATTCTCTCCTCTCAGATAACTGGTCTGGCTGATTGCAGGGCCACACTGTGGCCGGTGTTTTTGTTGGAGATGTCAACAAGAATGCTCATAGGGCAAAGTCAGGGTTTGAAGGACTTTTGACCCCCTTTGAAGGACCTCAGAGATGGGCTTAAAACCCCTGTCAAAATACTCGAATAGACAGACAGTTGCAGATTGGGACCTTGCTCTTGCTGAAATGAGCACTAAAACTAACATGTGGCAGGACTGGGCGCTTCCTGAATGAATCTGCTGATGCTACAATAGAAATGTCTTTGTCATCTATATAAAATGCATGTATCCAGGTTTTGAGGAGAACAAAAAACAGACACAACCCATTTATTTTATTATAAAGTTACAGTTCCCAATGCTAAGGGATTAAATCAATTATGGATAATATGCATTCTGGGAATCAAAGCATGTGGCTTATAAAGCATGGGAAATGCCTTCATGAGCTGGAGAACCAGGAGTCGGGTGGGAATGGGGGAAACATCTTTCAATATTTGTAAAATACTGATCTTCAAAAGCATGTGCTATGGAGAGTGGCATGCTCTAGCTGGAAAAATGATCACTGGAAACATTGTTATGCTAAAGATGATTTTAAATTCAGGGATTGATGTGCTATTTTCCTAAATGCACAAATGGGCTTTTATTTTTAATGACTGGGCTGTCAACTCTTCATTTTGGGAACCAAGAAGAAACCCTTCCAAAGCCATATGAGGATATATTAGTTTTACCCAGGGTGAACATGACATAAGCACACTTCCCTGCAAGAATGACCCTACTTATGTCTCCTACTCAGCAGTTTATCTGTTTTTATAATGATCCAAATAGATTCAAAGGGTAGGAGGGCTGAACCATTTGTTTTCTTCCCACACAAGATGCATTTCAAATGCTTTGCACTTTCACGAAGGTTGTGCAATCAATCTCATTTGAAGACGTGCAGCCTGCAATATTTAGTCCTGACAACTATGCCGACATGAAGAAAGAAGGTGCAGCTTTGTTGTTCTGAATCACTTCATGAAGACCAGCCAATCTAAACAGATCTTATTTGGGTGTAAGGCTCTTTTTGGTATTATTGCCAAGTCAGCTTCATGCTCAATTAAAACCAAAACATGCTGAAGCCCTAAACCTTTTAGCAATTCCAGATCTACTAATGATGTCAGATTGGGTAGTTCCCCACCAAGGAGACATCATTTATTACAGAGGTTGACATCAGTGAGAAACCATAGTTTGCTGTCAAAAGCCCTTTAGTTGGACACAGGAGAACTCAACTCTGTTTTCACCTTCCACGTGCAACCTTTGTGTGACCTTGATGAAACCACTCTCTCTGCCTTGACATCATGGTACTTGAGAAGTTTATGACATATTCCTAGGCTGGATGGTAGTATCTGAAAAGAGTGGGTTAAGTGCAATGCAGGAAACTTGTCATCATTAGTAATGTGCTTTTGCAATTTAGAAGCTAGCTTAAATCTGGGTTGTAAGTTAGAGTAAAATTTCCCTGACTGTAATGCACTGAAAATTATCCAGTTCCACATACACAGTGAAGTGAGACCACTGGGGTCAAGCAGTGACATGCCAGTTTCCTGGAGCCTTCCATTTCTTCTCCAGAGCCTTCATTTAGGCAATTTGAACAGGAAGTCCTTGAAGTGGGTCTCAGTGCCATATTGTGGTTTTGACTGCAGTCTAATAGCAGTTGCCGATTGTCATTAATTAAAAATTTTCATGTGCTGCAATTGATAAAATTAGGAAAACGTAGTTGATGGCAATCAAAATTGGGAAGAAGGACAAGTCTGTACCTTTTTATGAACTATTTAGGGTCCTAAGAGAGCCTAACCCTAGAGAGCAAAATTCATGACTGTAAGGTACTTCTTCTCTCAGTGGGTGTCTGTCCCAAAAGGAGTGCTTGCCTCCACAACTGCTCTTGCTAGCCAAGTGAATTTTTTCTTTAAAAATGTTAAAGCCTTCTGCCAAATGACTGTCTGAACAATTACATTTCAACCAAAAAATGGAAGTAAAAGGCATTGTGTCAGGTCAACTGGAAACGAAGGATTTGTAGTTTTTTTTGGTGAGGTCAGTTCTCATCCATCCCATTTTTGTAATTAGATATTTATTCCATTCAAAATAAAATGCATCAAGAAAGACATTCTTTCACTGAAAATAAATGTAGGTAAATTTGGTCTCAAAATATTGCTTCAGTATGTAAAATGGATTCACTTAATTTTTGTGTTTTCCAAAATAATTACTTTTTTGGCCGTTCTCGTGACAGTAAAAGAAACTCAGAAATTTCAGGAGGCAATGTCTTGTGAAATCACAGTCTAAAGAAGAAGAGAATGAGACAAAAACATGGTAGTAGCAGGGAAGTTGTTCTTTCCCAATGTTCACTGGCATTATGCTCTTGAGTGAATATCTGTATTTATGTGCAGATGTAACTTTTTACTAAGAAAGTTCCCCCAAACAGTAGGAACAGTATTTTATATGAGAATAAGGTTGCTGAAGGGTAGAAAATATGGGGAGTTTGTCCTAGTTCAGGGAATTATGTCAGGCTGTCTTTTGGTTAATGGCAGAGCTCAGATTCAATTGGAGCTCTCTGGACATTTCTGTTGGTGTTTTTGATTTGGTTTTGCTTTGTTTTGTTATTCTTTTCCCCCAAACTGTGTGTAGATTTTCCCTTTTGAAGGATTCTCTTAGATATGCAGACAGCTGCCAGGCTTCCAGAGAGCATCAGGCTGTGGCCAGCCTACTGTGGTTCCTGAGTGCAGTGTACACAAGCCTTGGTGTTAGAAGGATGCACAAATGGATGATTTTATTTTTCCATGTTTTCTTTGTGGCTTGTGAGGAAGATCAACCAGCAACTACCTGCCACATGTATAGTCCCTCCCTCACCACCAAATGGGCTGGTCTTCCTACCATTCCTGTTAAACTTTTTATGCTGCTATTGACAGAATGAATTATCAAAATCAGTAGATGACAGGCCCAAAACCAACGATCCAAAATGTAGAAGTCTGGAAGCCCAACTCATAATTTTAAGTTTGTTTAGATTTCACAGCACACTGAGCTATTTGCAATAGTAATAAAAGGAAATATTTTCTTCCTATTGGAAAGCAGATATTTTTGTTGTACTTGATAAAGAAAGGAGCTTTTTTATATGGATTATTCATGTCATTGTTTTTATAGGATATGTTGAAACTAAGAATTTGCAGGAATGCTAACTGTCTTTCCAAGACAAGTTCCTAATGGTAGAATAGCCTGCTATCCACTCTTCTTGCTCCACCTCACATTAATTGATGTGAAGTTCCAGCTGGGGAAAAGGCAAAAGATTGTCTCAGAACTTCATAGCAGGT
This sequence comes from Cettia cetti, assembly GCA_013401135.1. NCBI lineage: Eukaryota > Metazoa > Chordata > Aves > Passeriformes > Sylviidae > Cettia > Cettia cetti. The sequence goes on along the minus strand of VZUI01015104.1, from coordinate 232,094 downwards.
TATAGACTCTTTCACACCATGGGTTAGATGTTAAACCATGCTGACATTGATTATTTGAGAGACTTACCAAATGGGCTCTGTTTGGCTATCAACAGTCATGCCCTGGAAATCATGGCCAGGCTGGGCAGGGGGAGTCAGGCTTGCTATCAGCTCCAGGGTGTGGCTGAAGAGCAGGCAATGAATCATGCTGTGTTTCAGAGGTGGTCAGCCAGAGCCACAGACATTCAGAAGTGGCCAGATGAGTGAGGGATGCTGTCAGAGCCACCCCTTTATGTGACAGCTCGGCATTTCACTGCTCAGAATGGTTGCTCTGGCACCCATTTCAACCAATAATTCTGAAGAATCAAATGATGCTCCTTTACTGGTCTTAGAGTCTGGATCAGAACAAAGTTACCAGAAATCAGCCCTTACTGAACTTTGATTCGCAGCAGCACAAGCTTGTGATGTCCATGATTTGGTTTCTTTTTGTATGAAACCAGACTGGAAGCACATAGAGCCATGTGGCTGCAAATGAACAATCAGTAGCTGGGGTCAGGCTAGGCTTAGCATGAAGAAACTGTGCATGCCAGACCCTCAGCAAGGTGTGGTTTGCCCTACAGAGGTGCTCCTGCTGATATGCATTACATGTTGTGAAAGCTGGATGTACAGCTCCAACTGAATTCAAATGGGACTAGGAAAATCAAACTCCTGCCTGTGGGTTATCCTTATCCTGTCTCTGATGGAGAGAAGTGTAGCAGTGGAAGACAGTATTGCAGGTGGGAATGAACAAAATAAAGAAACCATAGCAAGGAATTGCTTAGCCATGTTCAGTGCAATGTTTGCCACAGGTCCTGCTTGAACTCCAGCAAAATAATTTATTTGCAAAAGTTAGTGTGGGTCAGAGGATGAGAAAGATAAGTGAACCTAGTGACACACAGTGGGGAAGAAATTGGATGCCAAGTAGGAATGCAGTGTTTGGACAAGAAATGTTAGTGTACTGAGCCAAAGGAAAAGGTTCAAGATCAATCATCCAGAAGACGAAAAGCTTTAAAGGCAGAAGAAATGCTAAAGTTAGCATGTGTGGCTTACTATAAATTGGGGTAATCTGAAACAGATATTCTCTTAAGAATACTTCCAATGTTTCCTGGCTCTGCTCCAGCTACTTCAAAGCCCTGTTATCAGTGAATTGTGGTCCCAGTGTTAGGAAAGCTGGGCGATGTTCTAAGGAAATGTCAGCTTCAGATCACAGTTTCCTCTCATTTCTGTGAAGAGAGGTCAAATTAGCAGAGTGCTGCCCACACGCCATCTCTGTCACAGTCCTGCATGGCCCACTTTCTTAGTGCTTGAGCTAATACTTAGGATAGAGAACAAAATTGCTTTGAAACAGTAGGCTTTTTGATTTTGGAATCAATTTTTTAAATAATACCTCAGCAGTATGTGTTTCCAAAAATCTACAAGGCTGTAATGTTCATTAGAGACATGCAGAACAATTTAGGGAAGCTTTTAATTTCACTCCTCCACTTGAGGATCCTAAGCTAAAATCTTTTGGGGCATTTAGTAAACCTGTACCTTGCTATCTGGGTGCTAATTAATACAGGGTTTGATCAGATAATTGGTGTGAATGGAATCCTGTTTCTGTTGTGTCTCCTACAGGCAGCAGCATATGAAGTTTCATCTTTTACCTAAACAGCACTCATGCTGCTCATAATAGCTTAGTTCTCAGTGGTCTGAAGAGCAGAGTTAAGAAATATTTATTGTTTTATTGTATGTGAAGTGTCTTTCACAAATGCATGTGTTGCTCATGGTAAAATACTGATTTCTTAATCTGTTAGGTTTCAATCTCATCACTTCAGAAATGACTTTGATAGCAGGCCACATCTAAGAGACCTCTTAGAGGTTAGATGTTGCAGTCAACAATTTGGTCTTGGACCATAAAACTGAATCACTTCATTTTGGCTGATGAATTTTGGTGGGATTTGACCTGACATTGGTAGTGAAGATGGTTTACATTAACAGATTTTAGACGTGTTCATGATTACCCTCATACTTCATCAACCCAGGCCAGGAATATGCTAAATCTGGTGCATTGACACAACATGACTCACTGGATCTGCTAAGGATTCATGGAAAGATCCACAGCTATTGTTAACCCCCTAAATGAGGTTGGTGTACAACCTCATCTTGGTCAAGTGAATGTGTAGATAAATTCCATCTCCACTACACCAAAACCTGTGAAGATGGATAGATAAATGCACTGCCATTCCAGAAATGAATCAAACTGATTGGGATGGGAGCTGAATTTCTACAATTCCACCTGTTATGAAAGCAGAGAGCAAATCTATAGATCTCTCTATATATCTATCTATAGATATACCATGCCCATTAAGTTCTTTTTAATGCAAAATTCTGTGGCAGAAGAAAGAAAAGCAAAATTAAAATCCATTCAATATTTTGATCTAAAACTATCTCCAAAGACATAGGCTCTAAAGACATGAGTGACAGGAAATCAGAAGATGACAGAGTTTGGGATGTGTTTATTTTTTCTGGCTCTGGGAGTACTAACAGAGAGACAGAATCATTTGCTTTCACTGGTCACGGATGTAGGTGTAGCAAGAAGACAGATTACCTTTACAAAGCTCATGGTGAAATCCCACCCCCACAATGGTCTAGATCTTTAATGGTGTCTCCCCTCACAGCCCCAGGTAGTTACAGACTATCCTTGGGCAGGGATGCACACACACAAGCAGTTAGGTACAGTATTATATGTGTCACAAATGTTTTGCCTTTATTATATAGTTCCAATCAGAAAAATTACTCCCAATAAAAAGACAAGAACTTTTTATTGGCTATTATTCACCAGAAATTCTTCAGAATACTAGGCAGGTTCAGATGAAATAGGAAAGGCCACATTGGTGGCAAAACATCAGAAAAAGCATGCAAGACATGAGGAGAAAAATATGGATTACTCAGCTGGAATCATGAATCATGCTCAAGAGTGCCTCAAGTATTCAATTCACACATACTGTCTCTGGAAGAAAGGGTAGATGAAGTCAAAGATTACAAGTGAGAGGCATTAGACACTTTGTTTGCTTCACTAATAAAAACTGCTCAGATGTCCAGCTGACTGTGCCATAAAGACCTCTATAAGGCCAGGTAGAATAAGAGTAAGAAAGCTAGAGTAATTGGTAGGGAGAGACCCCTGTGGATTTGGAAGTGCCTGGTTAAAGCAGCCTCTTTACATTTCTGACTGCTAGTGGCGAGATGGTGCTGGTTCTGGCCTTGTTTCTTTCTTTTGACTCACTGCTCCCACCTCTCACAGAAGTGCACAAAGTAATTGCAGTGCCAAGCCAGTAATGGTGTTTCATGCACGATCTAAAGATTCATCTCTCTGAGATTAGGCTGCTTGTCTTTCAAGGCTTGCTTTGCTTTTTTGATCACCCTTGTTATTTTAAAAGGCAAAAAAAGAGATCATGGCCAACTATGAGTACTAAATGACTTTCCAAAGGTTAACCTTTGTTCTCTTTGTAAGTCATTTATGAATAGCCAGCTATTCAGTCTGTTCAGTTATTGTGAGTCACTTCATTTCAGATTTGGAAGTTTGTCATGAACTGTTTGCTCTGTGTTCAGGTAGTCTGACTAGTAGGGTATGACTAGTCTGCAGTTTTGCTGACTGGAATGCTAATAAATGGGAGGAAAGAATTCAACATTTTCAGGATGACTGCTTTAATTTTCACAGGCAAATCCTTTTCTGAGCAAACAGCCACAAAAATATTCACCAGACTTTCACTTCCAGAAAACAGTCTAATGCGCTACAAGCCCCTTTTTTATTGATGTAGAAAACTGGACTAATGTTTTCTGAGTGCTGTAAAAGTGGCTCACTTAAACCACTGTTCAAATACCTCATTTGGTGAGACTGAGCCATCAACACATTTCACTGTGGGCAGATGTTCCTTTTGTTTAAACATATAGTGGTTGCAGCCTTATGAATATCTGATCCCTAGAGATTTGAGCTTTTTAGAAATAGAACTTCCTCCAAATCCATGATCTCCTATTCCCAGAAAATCATCCAAAGAAGTAGAGCTCATGTAATTGAATAAATTACTTTGTCTATGGAATAGATCTGTCTTAGGCCAGGTCTCAAATTTATCATAACAGTTCTACCCTGATTTACAGCAGCATAAAGGAAAATCAGGGCTCCACTGATGGAAACAGTTTTCAAAGAGAATAATACCCACTGTCACAATCAGTGAAAGACAGATTGTTAGATTTAAAGTATATGGAGAGGGTAACCTCATGACTTTTCTGTCTTCCTGGGTTTTTTTTACATTTGACCCTGACAAAAGTGTTTTAGACAATAGACTTATATTTTTTTAGGTTTGATATGAAAATAGAAAAATTGCTTTTGATTCTGGATGAATTCAGATGTCAGGGGTGGCAGACAGGTCTCTTTTTGGGACTTTGATGAGGGTTTGCTCCTTCCTAAAAGCAAATCTGTTTGGCCTTGTTTTAAGATTCAAAAGATCACTTTCCTTTTTGAAAATTCTTCATTACAGTGTTAAGGACTTTCAATCTTCCTTGTCAGGGAGGAGAATTGAAGGTAGTGACGCTTCGTGGCCCAGCTTGTGAAATGCTCTCTGCAACTGCTGCTACTGGAGTAAAACCAAAAAAAATAATGTTGGGACCATGCAAGGGGACTGTTGCCTTAGTCTGACCAGGAGCTGTTGGATGTGGTGTGAGAGAAGTCACTGATTCCAGGAGGCTCAGCTGTATGGAAACTGATTCATGACATCTAGTTCTTAACAGTCATAAACTACATCTTACCTCGCTGTTGTTACTGCAAAGGAGGCCCTGGGTACTGTTGTGCAGCTGCAGGCAGATAATAAAAAAGAGAAAGTCTGAGAAGCAATGGTTGTGTTATCTCTTCGAGAAGCACGGGCATCTCCCCTTGCCTCTCCCATCCTGGGGTCTGACCTTCCTTCCTCAGACCTGTCTTTAGCGTCACTTATTCAGAGTTACAAAGTGCAGTGCTGCTGAAAAAGGTCTGGATAAGGAGCCTGCCTCTCGTCAGGGATGGGTCCTGAGAGCCTCTAAAGGACCCCAACTTCCTCTCTAATCTTTTGAAAAAGATTATGTGAAGAGGAGATGGTGACTGTGTATACATGTGCAGGGAGGGAAGAGGAGAGGAGGAACATTACTGAGAAAAGAATTAAGTAACTCTCAGTCTAATGCCACCTTCCACTTGCTGGATTTTTAGTTGGGAAGATCCCTGCACACTGTGAAAGACACAATTTCCAATCCAACTATCACAAGCTTTCCAGGATATTGCAGACAACTTTCTTTCTCTTTTTAATTGTCATGGTATTTAAGGAAATTTGTACAAATACAGTTTTCCTCAGATGTTGGAAAGTTAAAATTGTGGGAAAAAAGGTTAAACCCAAGAAAATCCTGAATACTGGAGTTGTTCCAGCAACTATAACTATGGAGTTTTTATCTCCTGTATATTTCCTGGTTTGGATGACCAACAGAAATTTATCTTTATGTTCAGATTTCAGCAGAGAGAAGTAAATTAAGAAATGCATCATCCAAGTTTTACCCTTCAAATGCTCAGAGGATCAGAGCTACTGACTGTCAGAGACAAGTAGGTCCAAATTAGCATTTGATAACACCTTTTAAGAAAGGAACAATAAGATAAAGAATTTTGATGTCTTCTTTTATTGCTAAATCAGCAAGATTTGTCTTAAAGATATAATTTGCTTTGGATGGTCCCTGGAAGGTGGGAGGCCAGTGTTTCATAGTGGACAGAGCATTGCTGGGTAGCCTACATGAGGTGAAAGCCCTTTTTTGTAGCATTGCTCTTGTTTGTGATGTTTTGCAAGCATCTCTTTCCCATAGCTTCCTCCAGTTTCCCCTTCCTAAAATGCGGGAAAACAGCTTTTAATCTGATTTTAAAAGCACTTTGAAACCTAATATGGGAAAAAGGTTTTGCTCATAGCCTTTTTTGATTTAGGAAAAAAAAACCTCATAAGGCAGAAAGCCACCTTGTCCCTGAAACCCTTGTAGCTTTTGCCCTCTCTTTTTTGAGAATGCCTGTGACTGAGATGAACTGTGACAGTGCTTTTTGAAGTGAGAAGCCTGGTGCCTGTCGTATCAGCTGAGAGTCCCAAACACACTTAATAGGCTTTGGACTCCTGAGTAGCCCAATGAAGCCAAGCACAATGTTGCTGTTAGTGAAAGGCCAAGATTTTTGTGCAGGTTTTTTTTCTTTGAACAGGACTGGAAAATACTGCACGAAAAGCCTTTTCTTCTTTTGTCTCCTTTTTGAGTTCCAGACCAAGGCAGAATCAGACCTTCATGAAAGTCCAGACACTTTTTAAAAAGTCATTGTTTGATTACGTGCATGTTTTTGTGTGTGGGGGGGGTTACAGCACATACAATTAATGTGACTCAGGCTCAGGGTCAGAAGTCTGGGTTAACTATGACTGGACTTCTAATTTCCTCCCTACTAAGTCACCCATCCTTGCTCTGAGTCATTCTCCAGCAGACAGCTTAAAGTTTAAAATTAGAAAGTAGAAACATATACCAAGAGAGGAGACTGGGGAGAATGCTGCAGGCACAGCTTGTTTAAGTTTCCAGATCTGATGTAGCAGCAGCAACTATGTCAAGGGAGCCCTCTCCTACTGTCTGCAACAGATGCCCCTTAAATCAAGATAGTCATAAATACTTCAGGCTGTAGAACATCTGCAAACATATATGGCATGAGTGCATCATGAGCTGGTAAACAGGCCTGTTGTTGCTGACAAGCAAACCCCTCATGTTCACTTGCTGCACGTCTTTTATAGAATGTCTTCTGCAGTGGCAACATCAGTAGTGACATTTATTTTTCACACAGGCTCTTTCAGAGAGAGCAGCGCCCTTGCTAGAGGTCTTTGGCACTCACCAACAGGCAAAGGTTGCAAATGAGACTCTCACCAGATGTATTTGAAAGGAAAGCTGAAAATCTGAAACACAGAGAAGTGATAGAGTAAATAATTCACTATCCTGGCTCTCTAAGACCATATAATGATGCACTGAATCCCTTTCAAAGACTGGTCTGGGAAGATGTTAATGAAAAATGAGACAATTTATCAGACTAGTGAGCTACCTACTCCTTTGGGTTATTTAAAATCTATTAGGTTAAAATGCTGGCATTCAAAAGGCAGGGTTGAATAAAGCTGAGATCACCATATATGTGAATAAAAAGAGAATGTGATCTATCATCAATGCATTTGGAAGGAGTTGAGACAGTCTATTCTCCCCTGTGTAATTCCCTTTGCACTCCAGTCTGAAGCTCATGGTGTCCACACCCTGAACTCTCATAATGGCCACCAGATTTATAAATTTTTAAAAATACTCTTTATGTTATTGCAGTGTGTGAGAGACTAAGTCATAGAAATGAAACCACTTGAAATGCTTGTAAGTATTTAGGCCCTTAGCATAAAATTGAAAATGTAGTCTCTTTACATCTCAATTTCCATCTCTATCAAAAGGGGAAACGTTGATGCCATTTCACAGAGTCTGTAACAGTTGCAACCCCCATAGATGCTCGTATGTCACTGTGAAGGGCACAAGAGAAGATCCACAAATGTCCCATAGAAAACAACTGGTGTTGTGTGGGTCTTCACTTAATGATGAGAGGATTACTCCAAGGGCAAGAGGCTGACAGAAAGTGTTCTCTGTGTCTTACACATCACCACAGAACTTTCAGATGTTGGCCAAAGTAGCCAACATTTCTCTGTAAGTGAAAAGGAGAATGGGTATAGCTTCCTGGCAAGGCCAGGTAACAAACAGTTGCAGTTTCCATTTGAAAATATCTTTCCCTCAGCCACTTACCTGTATAATTAAGGTGTCTGAAAGAAGCTTGCATTTTCCTGAGGAAGACTGTATAAAAGCTAAGGAGGAACTCCCTCCAGATCACCACTGCAAATAAATGTAAAGGTCAGCCCTGTGGTTTGCTCCTGGAAAGGATCCCAAAGTGAGGATGGATTTCTTCAGTTTTACTTGGCCTTCTGAAATCCTTGCTTGGATTTTTTAAAAAAATCCCAGTATATGAAAAACTCTTTCAGATAACTAGTGTTAGGCCAGGAAAAGAGATAGATCCTAGATTAGGCTCAACCAGATCAAACTGATGAATTGATTTTACAGGGCTGTACTTTAAAGGTCTAGTCTTCATTGTTGGATTTTTTTTTCCCTATTTGGAATTGTGACCTAAATGCACTTGTTCCCTTCAGATTTCCCATTTCACCATCAACATTTAAACAAACAATTACTGTTTTCTAACAGTGCTAATCATCAGCCACCCTACATGATTCCTTGGGAAAGAATGTGATATTAGGAATGGATCTACCATATTCGCTTTGAAAACTTGTGTAGTTGTACTGTAAATCTTCTGAAAGCATTTTCCAACATGAATTGCTTGTGAAAGAAGTGTGCAATAGAATGGAATATGGGGAAATGAGATTAAATAATTTTCACACTTACAAACAGTAGCCAGTTTATTCCTCAAAAGGAGAAATATTCTGTTTTCACTCAATCTCACTGTTGTTCCTGGGTCAAATAACTCATATAACACTATACAGTAACAAACCCAAAAATACCTTTATGCTTTTACATATTTTTTCTTATTTTTGGTTATATTTGTGTGACAAATAAGATATAAAACTGAAGCCAAGGAAGAAATTTCATTAGCATAATTGTGGTTTGGAAATACATTAGGTGCTCTCCAGAATATCTTTCTGTCTCTTTCTGATAACAATCAACTATTTATGTTTCATTGAGCAGAAAAAGCTATTTAGAGGAAAGGAAAGAAAAATATGAGAAAGAAATGAAAATATGCCTCTAAAACCCACAGCTTCTAAGGCACCTCAATGACAATCTTGGTATTAAAGCCTGACTGAGCAGCCTTTCAAGTATGGGTAATTTTTTACTTATGGAAGTGTTTTTATAAAGTGCTTATACTTGAGATTCTTGAAACAATATCTGCTGACTTTGCTGAAATGTTACAGGTTAACTTTCATTACCACTTTTTTATATATGGCAAAGTAATAAATATAAGTTAAACTTTAAAGCCACATGATGAAGCAGGAAATTATCCAGTGACAACTTCCCTAACTAGTCCATTGAAGACAGTTGAGATAGAGACAGAGAGCAGTTTCACAGAGAAAAACAATTTGTATGGAGAAAGAATGTTTGAATTAATTAACCTCCTACCCTCCCAAAACACTGAGATATTTCCTGGAGGTCCAGGTGAAGCAGCTTGACTATTATTTCTGGGGTGACGCTCAGGGAGACTCTCAGTCTTTTCCAGAAGGGTGTCTGATGCAGATGAAAGAGGCCTCTGTGTGCGCTGTGGGGCAGAAGCAGCAGCCTTTTATCAACACTCAGAAGCATCCATCCTCTTCTTGACTCCATCTGCAGCTGTATTTGAGGATCCTGGAATCAGTGCCTCTTGTATCTGTATGCCTAAGAGTTGCAACACATTCAGGGTGTTCCGATCAGCATTTCAACTCTTGTTACAAGTTTTCACTAGCTCTTTGTAGTGCAATGTTTCATCAAGCTGTTCTGTGTTTTAAGATGCTCAGGCCTTAGGAGAAGCTTGCATGAGATAGCTCCATCTGTCACATCTGTTGCTGCTTTTACTCATCCAAAGAGTGAAGGGTGGGGTGGGTTTTTTTTTGTTTGTTTTTTTTTTTGGGGGGGGGGTTGTTTGTTTGGGTTTGGTTTTTTTTTTTGCTTGAATGTTGCTGGAATGGCAACACAGAGCAAAAAGGATTAGTGTGGAGGTAATTTTCAGCACGTATTTTGACGCTGATGTTAAACATGAATAAATTATGAGCCACAATACTATTTAAATAGACTCAGGTAACATTTTCATTTTCCTCACATGATTTTATTTAGTGAGAGAGGAACTATAAGCTGGTTTATCCTACAGGTCTAGCTTGTCCTATTTCCTTTGGTTAGCCTTCATTTCACTGGGGGAAGAACTTATGAGGTAAAGTGAGACAAAATTTTAGCAAAAACATTTAGGATTTCTAGTTATTTTTAATGCCAGCTGTCTGATAAAAATCTTTCTATTCTGCACATTATCTGCTAATTTGAATTCTACAATATGTAATGCAATTTCCCTCATGAAATAACATTCTATGAGCAATCAGAAGAAGGCACAAAATCTTTGTCTTGCATAAGTCCATGGAAAACCTTTCTAATCCTTTCATGTAGTGTTGATGAAGACAGTGGAAGATGTAAAATTTAATTGGTTTCTTCTATTTTTTGTTAACCATATCAAATTAAGCTGGGCTTGGACATTCTTTATTAGCTTTTGTGCAGTATAAAATATGTGTTTTATGAAAATGAAAGTTTTAGGGCCATCTAAAATAAAAAGAGAGGAGACTGACAGCCTTTGGGCAAAGGAAGGTTATTTTTACTGATTATTCTGCAGTCAGTACTGTCAATATGAGCTATTGTCAAGGATATTTCAAATGAATTTCATATTTCAAACTCAATCCAAATAATATAGGAATCCGAGGCTGCTACACTGAGGAGAGAGAAACTCAAGATAAGATTGTGAGGAAGATTTCCTTGTAGTGGTTTCTTTCATAATTTTCAGAACTCTTAGAAATATAGGGTCAACGAAAATATACATAAATACATAAATTGTGTGTGTGTGTGGAGAGCACCTAATATATTTCCAACTCATTCATTTCAAACTGAAAAGATAGACATATGAGTTTCTTTTGAAAAGGGATGAAAAAAGGAAAACCTCTTCTGTAAGGGATTTTATGCTTCTCTTTCCAGCAGTACATCTAGGGACATTCTGAAGATAATTTTTATGTATGATCTTTTGAAAAATGAAGGAATAATCTGTGTCATTTATCTGCGCAACACAACAAGAAAAGACAACTTTGTGTAATTCAGTGCCAAAAAATGATTGGAGGATGCGGTCAGCCCAGTTTTATGGCTTTCAGGCCATAGTGCTTCTTTCAGTTCATGCTGTTCCAACAACTCAACACAAGGGCTGTCCATGCCCTGGATGGCTTTATTCAATTATAGCTGCTCCCCAAGGTCCTGGGTCCCCGTGGTGGAATCACGCAGTGCAGACATGTGCATCCGCTGAACTCGAGCTGTGCTCCCTGCCAGCTCAGCAGCTTAAGGTCACTTGAGTACTTTCTAAGAGGAAGAAATCACTCCAAAGTATTATCTGCTGGCCTGGCTCCTCCAGCCAGGAAAACTGCTAACTTTCTCAACCCCCACACTTCTGCCAGGGCTTTTGTACACATTGCTTTATCTCATGTTTACAAGTTCTTTCCCACCGGGTGCAAGTTGCAATTTATATCTGCATTTCTAAGATGGCAAAGCCGATGGTCTGAGTGTCTCAGCTCCTCCAGGGAGCAATTCCTGGGGAGCAATAAAGTTGTGAAATGCTAGGTGCTTCTTACAAAGCAAAACCAGCCTTCTTCCTACTGAACATTTGGTGCCCTGAATAAGAGTACTTCTGGTTTCCTACAGAACACCAAAGGACATGAGCTAATATAACGATTGGACCAGCTTAAACAAAAGAGCTGGAGGAGGATCTGTTGGCAAAATTGATATTGTTACCTTTTTTTAGAGAAGCAATCACACTTTGCTCTAATTTGATTAAATCTTGGCCTAAAGCAAATTCAGCCTTAAATTAAATCATCCATTTAAGAATTTAACATAACTTGAAAGTACACCATAACTTGAAACTTCACACCATTTGAAGGTTTTTATTCTCCTGAGTGGTCCTGACAGCAATAAAAAGTACACTGTACTACTGAGTTGTTCCTAAATAACAAATTTTTCCACATGAAAATTCAGAGTAGAGTTAGTTAAGAACAATTTCCTTGCCTTAGGACTTACTAAAATAATGAAAACAAGAATGACCTCCTGCCTGGGTGACCAACTGCAAGCCGCTCAAGCTCTGTGTCTTACAGACTTGGTGATGGAAAAGAGAATATTCACTGGATCATCAAAATACATTTTTTAGTAAGGTCAAATTTTTAACTCTTTTCCACTTCCTGCTGAGATGCTGAGCTGTTCAAAACTAAAATGTTGCAAAAAAAAAAAAAAAAAAAAAAAAAAAAAAAAAAAAGCAAATCTATGCTTTTACTTTTCAGTCAACATTCTCAGAAATGGCTTAACTGTTTGTGGTCAATCTTAGCATAAACTGTTGTCTTAAGCAATAGCCAGGTGGAGGAAGTTGAATCTTAAAAAGATGAGAAAACTGAATGATGGTAAAAAACCCAAACACCCAACACTTTGAAATGGAAATGCTCAGATAGTGCGATTTTTTACCCTAGACAGACTGCCTAAACACATATTTTTATCTACTGCCCCAGGTAACAACAGTAGTGCTGTCTGCTCTGCCTGGGGAGGGAGAGAGTTGGGATTGTGCAGAGGGCTGAGGAGGCTGGCAGACCTAAGTCTGGGGGAAACAAGGATTTGTAGTCAGAGTTCAGCATCACCCTGCAATGGCTTACCCAAATACCAGCCATGAGCAAGGGTTTGGCTGTGGATTCATGTCCAAATTGCTGCAAGCACAGGAGAGATCTCTGAATTCTGGTCAGCTAAAAGATGCTGTTTTGCCTCTGTCCTGTGGCAGGATGAGTCTGTTTTCCCAGCCTGTGGTGTTTTAGCCTTTCTATTTAAGGTGATAACCTCAGAAAGTGAATGTTTTCTTTAATACCTCTCAGTGTCTTCAGTTATTATTTATACACACCAACCCTTTGTTCATGTTTAGGCTGCTGTAGCTTGCCTGAAATTGTTTACTGGGTTCACATCCTTTAAATTGGAGTAAGCTTTGTGGCGTGATCCATGCTGCAGCACACCCCAGCTGGAGTTCATGCCAGTAGAATTTCCGAAAACTTGAGGCTTCCTGAGAGAAAAAGGTTATGATAGGAAAGATGCTGTAATTTTGATTATCCCTGTTGTGACCCAGACTCCAAGACGGCCACCTCAAGATGTTGAAATCTACTCCTTCCCTGAGATCCACAGGGAAGTGACTCAAAGAAATGAGTGATATTTACCTTACACAATTTGAACTCACTTGAGTTAAACTCAAAGTAAAGTTACACCACATGCTGAGCCCTCTAAGAATTCATGTCTTAGAAATAAAGTTCCAGCTTTTAAAATGGTGGTGATGATTAAACTCTGGTGTTCTGTGTGCAATTGATAAATAATTTCTCTGTATCTTTATATTTTCTGGCTCAGCATCACTGAATGGGTCTGTTTCTACTGCAGTCCTACAGAGAATGTGGGAGCACTGTCACTTCCAAAATGTTTTAGAAAGAAGTGTGAATGTCTAGATAAAAATCTGTGTTGACACAATGACTGTTGGAGTGACTGTTCCTGAGGCAGTCAGACTGTGAAGTTCAAATGCAAGATTTTGTCAAGTAACATTCATTGAACTCACTACAGAACTGAGCAAAATTCCTTGCCTTGCCTTGCTTTATACAGGATGCAGACTGAATGACCTAACAGGCTTTAAACTTGCTTTAACTTTTAACTTGCTTTAAAATTGAATTAGTCATATTGCTTGTGTGAGTAAAATAAGTGGCAGCAGACACACCCGTGGGTATCTGCATAACTTACTTTAAATCACTTTAGACAGACAAAGAACATGAGGTTCAGGACCTTTTAAGTTTTGGGGATAATTTTCCTTGGATTGTCAGTAGGAGGAAGGACATCCCCCTATCATCACTGCAGAGCACCTAGGTGAGCTGTCTAGAAATACAATATTCTTCATCATCTTCAGAGTTTACTTGAAGCCAATTGAATTTAAAACTACTAAAATAATTTTATTTTAATATTTACAATGGGTTTGGTTGCAGCATACAACTTTCTCATTGAGAGTGTGATAACTGATGGAAATGTATTTTACTTTCTGTTGATATTTTTGGGTGAATATTGTAAGAATGGAAAACCTCACACCTGACATTTATTTTTGGCATTATTTTAAGGGATGTGCTGCTGTTATAGTCAACAATAATATGGTGTAAAATATAATGCTGCCAAGTCTTCAGAGTCACAAAATAATAAAGGTTGATGTCCCTTGAAATTACAGATTTGAGGCAATGGTAGAGCACAGAAATATTTGATTTTTTTTTTTTAATGCAAAGATAGAATGTATATTTTAACCAGCATCTAATTATATCCTCTATGTTGGGATGTCAGCATTAGGATGAAACCTCTTCCAAAAAGGCCAAATCCATGGACAAGAAGGATGCCAGGAACAATAGCAATAGCAAACCAAACTAGAAGAAAAACTTAAATGTGAGAAAGTAACTCATCTTTCTAGTGCTTTACTCACTCAGTAAAGCTCAGTCTTTCATTCTGCTAAAAATGAGATATGTAAAGAATCATCTTGTGCTCTAAACATAAGATTTTTATACATTTCCTTGCATAATATCAGGAGTTACTGGTAATGACTCATTAAGTTATTCAGCCCTTCCTAAAAGACCAGCTTTTCTTTGACTTCATGACCTCCCTTACAAGCAAATTCCACAAGATGTTTTCAGTATATACTCATGAAGTAGTTATGTCAGAATTTATTGCCTTGTAATTCAGTAATAAACTCCTTGTTCTTCTAGAGAGCAAAAATCCAAAATAGAGATGAGGAAGGTGAACCAGTTTATACTTTCTTTTATTGTATAGATCTTATTTAAATCAAGAGGCAGGTTTTTTTTATGTGGATAGAATCTCATGGATAGCAAAATGTTTGAAGTTCAGCTTTGTTTGCTACCTTAATATTTTTCCTGCTCTGAATATGAATTTTGTTCCAAAACATGAACCAACAGCCTTCCACACAATCTATTTTTGTCTTTTGATGTTTCTTTTATACCTTCATGAAAGGAGTGTGATTTTGTAGAGCCTTTCAGAGAGCAGCAGCACTTACAGGGTTATAAGCAATAGGTTTGTAGCATATAAATTGCCTGGCTCCAAGCTTGAGCATGAGTTAGAGGTGAGGACACTCACTTGAAAAGCAGGAGGCAAGGCTCTGTCTCCAGGTCTTCCACTGACTTGTCTAACTGCTGCCAAGTCCTTCCATCTCTGGGTCTTTGTTTCTCCACTCTCTGTTTGGTATTTTTTGTTAGATTTCAAATTATTTTCAGATGGGGATTATCTCTCACTGTGTTTGTGGAACGTCTAGTACAACAGGACTTCAATGCTGACTGCAAGTCTCCAGGCACACCTTAACATAAATATGGGAGAGGGAGAGAATTTCATTCTTTCCAGGGTACTCCTTTTGCTGTAGGCAGAGCAAACAGAATGCAAAATCACAGCCTTTGGTTGCTAATGACCCATCTCTTCCTCAATGCCTTCACCCAGTTACTACATGACACTACCATGACAGCATTTTTCTGTGGACTGTTTTTTGATTCTGTCAGTTTTCAGATCCTACTGTGAAGACTGGAGAAAGGTGGTCAGGTATTTAGGGAAAAGTTTCATACTCATATTCTGGTGTAAGTAGATGTGCAGTGTAGGGCATGTTGAGCCTGTGCCATGCAGTGTGGTGTTGAGATCTATATGACAGTCCTGAGCCATGAGGGGATGGTGAAGTAATAACATCTACAGCCTGCAATTCAGCACTAACTCTGCAGTCTTTGCAGGTTGTGGCGTACACACACCTTTACTGTTCCTGGAATAATGTCTCTGCTCCAGGGATGTTAAAATCCCTGTACTTCCATTGTGGAGAACCTGTACAATTTACTTCATTATGCCCAGATCGGCTTTATGCCAAGTGGCCTCTATTCAAACCCTGCAGTGTCTACTTAGTTTTTGCAGAGTCTTTGAGGCTTTGTTTTCTGTTCTTAGCTAAACCAATAGAAAATCTCTAGGGTTTTTGGTTTTTTTTGTTTGGTTTGGTTTTGGTTTTGTGTTTTTTTTGTTGTTGGTTTTTTGTTTGTTTGTTTGTTTGTTTGTTTTTTGGTTTTTTTGTTTGTTTGTTTTGTTTTGTTAATTGTTAGTTATGCTGATACAAATGGAATTTTGGTTGGCTATTTTATTTTTTTTTTCTCAACTTGAGACAGACTTGGGCCTCCTGCTATATTAGAAATTAGATTTTGTGAGAAAAGCATGGGTAGTATATACTAACTTAGAGTATAAATGTCATTAGGTTATACTAGAAAACTCCCCTGCATACATAAGAATGAAGATTTTCTGGTCTACTCTGCAAGATGCAATGTTGCTTGGAGTAGCCAAAGCAGTTGATATTGTTGTCTCATGGTCCCTTCTCTGCTGCCATCATTGTGAGTCCCAGAGTTTCACTGCCTTCTTTCTTGCTAGTGCTGTGGGACTGACTTTGAGATAAGTTTTTTCATGGCCTTTCACTAGACACAAAGGGTTTGGGGTGTTTACCTTTTCTAGATGAATTATATTTACCATAAACCTCTTCTGTTTCTCAGAACCAATATCCTTCTCCAGACTCCAACCAAATAAACAGACTTTGTCAAAAGGACAAAATCCTGGAGGGTCCTGGGAGAAGCAGATCCTGTGATACAACTCAGTAACAAAACCCAGGGAACAGTCATCCTTTGCCTTTCTTCAGTTTATTTATCCTTTATTTAGTTACCAGAGTTTAACAAGGGAGTGATTTTGGCTGGAATATAAAAGCAGCTGAGCTCCACTGTACTAATTGTTCTGTCTTTGAGGTTGGTGGAAGATTTGGTCCACCCTAAATAGCAGTCTTCCCCAATTTGTACTGCCCTGCTTACTCCACAGGAACAAACTGGAGAGTTTTGCTCTGTTTATCCTGAGCTCTTTGAAATGTGAATCACTCCAGGACAGCCTCTCCCAAGCTAGACTAGGAAAGCTTATTATCACTGATTTACAAGCCTTTAGAGATCAAAATGGGCCAAACCAACATTTCCTCCCTTCTCCTTTAAAACCACAACAGAGCATCTGTCTAGTTTTGAAAGTAAAAATTCTTTCCATAGTGATTTTATTATTTTTCACTTCTACTGACAAATAGTTTACTAATTTCTCCCCATTGTTTCAAAACAATTGGCAGTTAATTTTTTTTTTTTTTTTGACCAGAATTTTGGGGGTTTTTAAAACATTAATTTCCCTCTATCTTTAGAATACACTATTTTATCAAGTTGGGTGTTCATCTATGCAAAGTAATCTGCTGGTTCATAGCTTAGTTATTAATAGAAAGTTGGGGAATGTGCACATAAGCAGGGTGCTGGGCTGATAGTATTGCTGAGTTATAGTACTTGTAGAATAGACTCCGTGTCTCAATTGCTAATGGAAATGGGCTTTGCTGCAGCACTGGCATCTTACACGAGGGTTTTTAGGGACATTCAGTGTGACAGATGCCTGCATCTGTCCCTGGACAATGGCACAGCAGATGTGGGACCTGGTGTTTGCTACTTGATTGTCGTGGTGCAGAACCTTACACCTCTGAACCCCAGATGCATCAGCAGCTCTTTCTCTTTGTGAAACTCCTTGGCCTAAAAATCCTGCACCAAAACATAAACACTACTGATGACACAATCCCAGTGTAAGAAGGGTTAGTCAGCCAAATACTAGGGGTCACAGTAAAAATATTCTGTGGAAGCATAGAAATCAAGAAGAAAAAATGAGGGAGCTCTTTTTCTGGTTAGGGAAGAAATTCTTCTCTGTTTTGGTGACAACCCACATTCAATTGTCTGCTGTTTCTTTAGCTTATTGGAATTGTCAAAAACCTGCCAGATAAGGTATTTCACTTTCTTAGACAGCAGTGGCACTCCTTCACTATATGAAGAAATCAAGCTGGGATTAATGTTATCATTTTATGACCAGTGACAGGACTTGAGGGAATGGCCCCTCTATCAGGGAATGCTTAAGCTGATATTAAAAAGAGGTTCTTCACCCAGCAGGGGGGTCAGGCACTGGTTCAGGCTCCCCAGGGAAATGGTCTGACAGAGGTCAAGAAGTGTTTGGCAATCCCCTTCAGGCACTTGGTGTGATATTTGTGAATGGTGCTGTGCAGGGCCAAGGGTTGGACTCAATGATCCCTGAGGGTCCTTTCCAACTCAGCATATTCTGTGATTCTGTGGTTACTCTGTCTGTGTTAGGGCAGAAAATAATTTCACACAGTCAGAGCTTCTCCTGGGAGCCAGTTCAAGGAACAGCCTTGGTTAGTAACTGAGCTAAACTACACGCTCACTCTCAGTAGTGTATGCAAGGATTGCAGACAGTATAGCACAAGACACAAATTTTGAATAGACCTGTAAATGCAAACAAGGCCTCAGGGCTGTCAGAAATCATATGACAATCTCATCAAATGAGAGGGGCCATTCTTTGTAGCGTTATGTAATGCAGCCCTAAGGACAAGCGCATGGGCACACGTATGTTCCAAAGGGGAGGTGAAGCATAGATCCATTGTCAGCTGTGTTGCTTGGTGAGCTGTTAATGATGAGGAGAAGGACCTGCAGGTAATAGGGATCAGTATCCCTATCAGAAGGCTAGGATTTGGGCTTCAGGCTGGGGAGGGTGGTTGAAATTAAGTATTTAGTTTAAAATGTAACCTGGATCAGAAAGGCACATCCGTGGTTCAGTTATTAACCTGTGTATGAGTACACTGTTCTAAGCCACATATCCATAGTGTGTGTATGGACAAACTACCTTCTGGCTTGTTGTCCAGTTTTTCTGCAGAATCAAAGAGTTCATTCTGGCACCCTCAGACAAATTTTCTCCCTCCTAACCACATCAAGAGCATTCCTAGCATTTTCCCTAGGAGGCTACAATCATTTTAATCATAACTTCAGTAAAAGAATGTTGGCATTTGTCAACACATTTATAAAATCTTCACCTGGAATCTCTTTTTTCTCGCTAATGAAAAACACCTGACTGAAGAAAAGCCTTAATTGATGTAAAAGTGCTGGCAGTGCTGCATGCAAACAGCAGATTTGATCTTGAGAACTATGCCCATACCATATCTTCACTACTTTGGCTTTTGTTCATTAAATAGCTAAACACAGTTGTCTACATGAGGTTGCCCCTTCTGCTGGAGAGTGGCAAGGAGACAAGGCGTGAAGGTGGGCTGCCAACATCCTCCCTCTCTACATGGGAATAAAGGAGAAGGGGCAGTGAATGAAAATGGAAATAAAGTGGAAAAAAGAAGATGAAGATGTGTGGAAGTTGCCCCAACACGAAGTGGAGAATAATGGTATTTGTTTGGAGAGTGCCACTCCGTAACTGCAAAGAACAGCAAGCTTCTACAACATTTGTTCTATTCCAGGAAATACAAACACATTGAATCAGACCCTAATAATGATGATGTCCCTGTATATAATTCGATTACCTGATTCTATTATCCTAAGAGCAACAGCTGAAAGTTGTCACAGTGGTTTTTGGAAACAGATCCACCTTTGGAGTGACATTTGTACATTTCCCATGCTAAATGTCATAGATATATTGCCCTACTTCATGTAAATGCATAGCTCACCTCTCAGAGAAATTTGAATTAAGCCCTTTTGATAATTGTTGGTTGCTAATACATCAGCTTTGATACCTTCATTTCTGAAGAAACAGAATGGGAATCTTTGTGGGCTTTTTGTTGCAGTAACATTCTGAAGTGATGCTAATAGAGCAGTTCAGAGATGTTTTCTTAACTCAGAATAACAGCTGCTGCAGAAAGGTTTCATTAACTTTCTTCAACCACACGAACATTTCAGGTTGAGAGTGCTAAAGTCAATAACAAGACTTATCCCTATCACCTACACTAACAGCTGGAAACCCTCAGATACAGTCACTTTCTAATGCATTAGTGAGATAGAATAAGGCAGGAGGGAACTCAGAAGGCATTATCTACTGTTATTTAAACTAAAACGACAGGAAAAAAATCCAGGCAGCAGATGTAATTTGGGACAATGGCTGTTTCCTGAGCCGTGTGCTGTGTGGAGCCCCTGCCGTGCTGACCTGACCTCTCTTCCTGAACTGGTAACTGTTTGAGAAGGGCTGCAGAAGTGAGGTCGTATTTCAAAAGGACTTGTGGTAGCAAGCAGAGGTTCATCTGCCCACCTAATCCCACTCAAAAGGGAACTGCACTTCAGGGGTAACAAGCAAGCTGTGGAAAGTGTCAGATTTTCAGTACTCTCAGCTGCAGAAGAAATGTGAAAGGGCCTCTGAATACAGCACTGGATCTGTTTGGAAGGTTTGCAATGCCTGCAGACCATGAGCTTTGCAGTGCAGAACATGCCTAGCCCAGTCATTTTCCCTCACCTTCCTTCCTGCATGGCTCCTTTCCCAAGAAATACCAACCGCAACATCAATCAGTCCACCTGTAGCTGGAAACACATAACCCAAACACCTGCATGCCAGGCACAGCTGGATGTTTACTACAACTGACCCAGCCCAGTGCAGGCTGCTTAGGGATTGTTTGCTCAAGGTGGTTTGGGAGAAGGAAGTGTTAGAGAATAATTTGCAGCAAAATTAAGAAGCTCTGTTTTCCCTGGCTGCCTTCATTTCCCTCCTGTCTTTAAAATTCTTCTTACTTTTTAACAATGCTTGCTTTGGGCATTTGTTTGTGTTGAACCTGAGGAATTTTGTTTTGTTAAAAGAAGGGCATGTGTGCCGGCCAGTCAGATTTTCGTCTGTTAGCATAAAATCAGATGCATAGTCTCTCCTGGACAAAGAAGAGTCTTTGGAAATGTAGTGTGATTAAGAATTATGGGAATATATTCCTCCACAGCTAAGAAGTTATACAAGGTGTCATCTGAGGGAACTGGAGAAAAACAATGTAGCGATGGTGTGCAAAGGAGATAGAGCCTTCCATGGAGCCTCAGGCATGAGGGTGGAGCTGAATGCAGGAAAAGGCAGAAAATCAGTGAAATGGGATGGAACTCTCAATATAATAAAGATATGGATGAAAGGAGTGGCAGGCCATAATTGTGAAGCTTCTGAAATAGTGAAAATGTCAGTCACAGAAAGAGAGATTAGTAAATGGAGATGTGTAAAGTGAAAGCTACAATGACATGGCATGAAAAAGTTATGCTGAAGAAATGCTTGGACTAAACAACTTTCTGCTGCCCCTTCTGACCCAAATGGTTCTGTGAAAGCAAGCAACTCTACTAGCAATTAATACATTAGAGGATCATTATCATCACATTTGTATTTTTGTAACACTTGCAAGCTTTATGGCACTGAACACCATCACTGCGGATGCAATATAGGCAGATAGGATTATGTCTTATGCAGAATATCCACCCATGTAACTCCTTTTACCTCTTGTTTTATACTTCCCCTTTGTCTCACTAAATCTGAAGGACTTTAATATATTTTCCTGTTTGTGATGCTGTCCTCAAGTAAACCAAAAATGACAAAAAACAGTAGCAGGTATTTTCCTAAAACAATAAGCCATGCAATCAACTTTCCCTTGACTGAGAAACACAGCACAGTTTTTCCAAAGTATAAGGGACAAAAGTGTCCCTGTCAGGTAAAAAAAAGCCAAACCTTAGCAAAGTTTACTTTACCCAAGTAAAGTAGCCAGATATTTACATGTGCAACTATCTGGCAATTTCATGTAACTAGTTAGACAAGAAAGCTTGTTTCTGAAAGTCTGTTTCCTTATAGTACCTGAGTATTGGTTTATCTGAAAATATAGTCCCTTGAAAAGAAATTAATCAGTGACCAGATCTGGAAAGTACAAAGAACCCCCCAACCCCCTCAACAAACCAACTTTCTGGGGGTTCTGTTTCTCCTGCAGTAGAAAAAAGTGCAGTAAAATCTTAATTCCCTCATTCTTATTGAAAAAGTGCTGCTGTTGGACAGGACAAAGTTTTCAGCATTTATTTTGTAGTATCAGACCTGCGCACGTAGTTCTGGCAGGTGAAAGCGTGGTATGTGAACCTTTTTTTTGTGGAAAACCCAGGCTTTTGATCCTGTTTTTCCATCTCCTCTCTATAGTTTCTCTACATTGTAGAGGGGTGGTTGCTGAAAGAGTGTGAACAGTCACAGCTCTGTTCAGGGCCTTGAACATAAACTGCTGCTGGCTTCTTTCTGTGCATGCATGCTTTTTTTCACAGCTAAGCATTAGTAATTAGCTGAACCTCAGCTACAGATTCAGGAGTGATAAAACCCCTCTCCCCAGGTAATTCACCTCACTGTGGAACTGCACCATAGTTTTATGTCTGCTTTTCTAGTCTGTTCTGAGTGGTGTCTGTAACTACTCTTTCCTAGAAACAAAAGTCACTGAACTCCTATGGGGAAATTCTCAGACTTCTTGAAATGCATTTGGGAGCTTCGACATGCTTAAGACATTCCCAAAAGTTAACGGCTATTACTGTGGTTTTTAGCATACTTCCAAAGGAACAGGAATTGAATCATCTAGAAAGTGACCAGCCAAAAAATCTAGAGTATAGTGGAAAGGTCCCTAAAATATCTGCTGTTGAGAATAGTTTAGGTTTTTTTGGCAATACTTAAATAAGGTGGTTCTTGTTATAGTTTCCCTCTACTCTGATACTAGGTGGCTGCTTTTCACAGGGACTCTTTGCAACTCACCTCATTCTGAATCCCAAGATACTTAGTGATTTGTTTAGATCCCCCACTGAATATACGATAATCTTGAATTTCATGCAGCTTGTTTTTAAAGATAGTTTCTAAATTCCATGTGTGTGAAAGAAAAACTTCAGAATATGATGCAGGTATCCCTGAGAGGCTCAGAAACCAAAGGGCAAAGGAAAAGAATCTCGAGGTTTTGTCCATACACACATAATTTCTGAGATAAATGCATAAAGTTCCCTCTTTGTCTTTCCTCTTGCTCTTGCTTGCTCTCTGAAGAACACTTCAGGTTCAGTTGAAGTGTTATTTATTCACCTTTCCAGCTCAAATCATTCACAAGAGGCCTGCAGGTTCCTGTTAGAGAAATGAGAACTCCCAAACATGTTATTGCTCTTGCTTATCACCTGACAAGGACAACCAAAAATTGTTCTGTGGTCATTTTGACGTTATGCAATGGGGGCTGAATGTGTCTTTGTTCCAGTCACCAAAAGCACAAAAATACTATTTTCTGAGAGCTGGACAAAATACTGCCCTTGGAAACACGTCTGTCTCAATCTTGAAGTCTTTCTCCTTTCATCCAGTTGTGGAGGAGTATTTTTAGGTATTGAATTTAGCCCTTCAGAATGTCTTGTGGTTTTTTCCAGGATGGAGCTCAATAAATTACTCTCTTCACAAACAACCAAAGTGTGGTTGGTGGTTCAGGTCTCCTGCAGGGTTCGGAAGTTCAGAGCACAGAAGCCCACCTCAGTGTCCATCTTTCCAGGCAGAACCAGCACCAGTTTGCAGGGATGGAGTCTACACCATGACTGCTTGTAAGTGTGCATGCCAGTACTGCTCTCTGCATCAGCTTTAGTGCAGGGAAGCTGATCCTTTCATCCCTCCTGTCTGTGACACCTCTGTTAGGATTTGGTCAGAAA
The DNA here is from genome assembly GCA_013401135.1 of Cettia cetti. Taxonomy (NCBI): domain Eukaryota; kingdom Metazoa; phylum Chordata; class Aves; order Passeriformes; family Sylviidae; genus Cettia; species Cettia cetti. The sequence goes on along the minus strand of VZUI01015104.1, from coordinate 208,662 downwards.
CCACTTCCAAGAGAAGCACGTGTGCTTACGCATGCACACCCACCTGCCCCCCCAATGCACACACACCAGGGGCATCCAAGTTTGTGAATGTTTTACTTCGCTGCCTTAATTAAATCAATATTTTTTATTACGTGGGTCTGTGTTCTTTCTTTCAACACCTCTGTTTTTAGGTTATAATTCCTTTATATCTTCATTGTTTTTAGTAATTGGACAAAGTGTTTCCCAGCTTAACTTTTTAGCGAATGGCAGGAATCCCAGCAGCCATGTCATGGGGCCAGGGTTTCAGTATTTCCAGAGACACACATTTGTCTAGGATATTTATGTCATATTTAGCTTGGTTACTAAAAGCAGAATTCTAAGACTGGGAAAAAAAAAGTACTTTTTTCTTCTTCACAGTGTAGATTTACTTCTTATAAATGTGAGATTAAGTACCTCAGGAGTGATGGGTTTCACTGCACAGCAAGGGCTTAGGCCAAGGCTCTGGCAGCTGAGCCTCAGCCACAGCCAGTGGTCTGGGTGAGGGGTTTCATACAGGGTGGTAGAAGTGCAGTGTGAAATCCCTCTCCTCAAAATCTCTGGTGTAGGAATGAGGCCTCAACAAAACGTGAAACAGCTGAAAGAAGACCCCCAGAGCTTTTCTCACACCCACACAGGCTGAGCTGAGGTCTATAATCAAAGTCTATATTTCAGCCACTTCTACAGTGTCTGGATAGAAAAAAGAGGTTTACATGGGTCCTCCATTATTTTTTCACCCAAGGAACAAACAAACCAAACTCATAATATCCAGCTGTATCCAGATGGATTTTTAGGGGTCAATGGGGAAAGGTCCCAGCTGACTGGAAGCTGGTGAACATTGTCCCAGGTTTCAAGAAGGGCAAAATGTAGAGCCCCAGAACATACAGGCCTGCCAGTCTCACTTCAGTGCCCAGGAAAATCATGGAAAAGATTATTCTGGGAAGCATTGAAAAACAGTTGCAGGACAATTGGTCACAGAGGCATTGGTCACAGCCAGCACAGCTTCATGAGGGGGAAGTCCTGCTTGTGGAAACTGAACTCCTGTGACAGGGTAACCCACTTGGCTGATCTAGGAAAGCTAATTGATGTAATCCTTTTGGATTTCAGTAAAGTTTTTGATACTCTCTCACATAGGATTCTTCTGGACAAAATATCCACCCCACAGCTGGATAAACACATTATGCCATGGGTGAACAACTGACTCATGGTTTGGGCACAAAGAGTTAAAGTGACTGGACTGACACCAGACTGGTGACCTGTCACTAGTGGAGTTCCCAGGGCCCCATTCTTAGCTCAGTTCTCTTCAACATCTTCATTAATGACTTTGATGCAGGACTGGAAAGGATAGTGAGAAAGTTTGCCAACAGCATTGTATTGGGGGAAGATGTTGACTCCCTTGAAGGCAAAGAGGTCCTGCAGAGGAGATATTGATAAATTATTAGAGAGATGGGCAACAACCAACTCTATGAAATTTAACAGGGGCAAGTGCTGGATTCTGCACCTGGGATGGGGCAAGCCTGATTGTGTGTATAAACTGGGGGAAAAGGGGCTGCAAAGCAGTGCTCTGGAAGGGGAGCTGGTGGTCCTGGTTGAAGGCAAGCTGAATATGAGTCAGTAGTGCCTGGGGTGTATCAGGCACAGCATCACTTGGTGGGCAAGGGAGGGGATTGTCCCACTCTGCTGCACTGGGACAACCTCACCTTGAAAACTGCATTTTCAGATACCAGGCATGGAGGGTAACGTGTGAATCCTGCAAGATTCTGACAACCTTTGCTGCTCACTAAAGCTGCAGAACTTTCTATCTGCTTCATAGGATCAGGCCCAGAAAGTCTCCAATACACCCATCTTAGCAGCCTCTCTAAGGATTTGCTGTATGGTATGCACCCAAATCCTTGCTGCCCCTTTGTTGTTTTTTGTCAAAATTTACCCTTTTTACAAAACCAGGTGTGTTGTGCTGATGTTTCTTATAAAACCTCTATAACCCCTGTACACTTGGATCATTTTCAGTGGAACTGTGACTGCTATTTTACCTACATACAATTTTACATTATTGACTTCTATACCTGCTAGAATCACCTAACATGGCAATTAAAAAAGCTTCTGCCTTGCCAAGAGGGAGCTCTTGGACGCCTTGGCAGTGAACACGTGAAACACAGTCTGATTGAAATGAGATTTTTGTGTGTGGAGTTCTTGAAGGATCAGCCTTTAGGTGGATATCCAACTTTGTATATAGAGTATTTTCTACAACAAATGTACTTGCAAAGTTCCTCACATCCTCTCTGTAAGAAATAAACATTGTTGAAAGGTACATATTCCTGGCATCAAAATAATGATTACTTGCAAAAAAATGAAGGTTTCACTCACAAAATGAGATCACAAAGGAGAAAAGGATGTTCAAATTAAGACCTAGGCTTAAACTGAAGAATTGATGGACTTGAGAGGGCTTTGATGCTTCAAGGCTGGGTGTGTAGCTAGGTAGCACACTGGCTTTGTGTTGCAATAAAGCTGTGTTGAGGAGCTAGGGTAAGCTCTGGTCAGAGACCCAGGCTGCAAAATTTGGGCCCAAGGATTATGCACTATTTGTTCTTTGGAGGAAAAGTGTCTGTAGACAGATAATTTCCAAGATAAACACATAAAGTTCCCCTCTTTGTCAGAAAGGGCCACACAGAGTGCAGTCTCTGCTCAATCTAGTTTTGAAATATAAGACTTGACAACATCTGGGTGACTAAATCCTCCTGACACTTAAATATGGCTCTATCTGACATTTTGGATTTCTATTTCCCCTGGCAGCTTGACATGGTTCTCTGCTTGAGTTCACCACTTTTACAGACTCAAGAGAATGCTGCAACTTTGCATCATGTTTATGTCTGCCTCTGAATTCCTCAGAATAGACACTTCAGCACTCTGGGAAGATTATGCTCACAAAATGCTAATGGAAGCTACCGCTTTTAATGCAACAACAGGGAAACTGTCCTCTTACGCTTTCATGTTTACTTTCCCCATGATGTAATAAGGATAACATTAATGCAAAAAGTCCAGTTTTAGTTCTTTTAGTCTCCCCCAGTACAGTGCTTATGAAGGTATCTTACTGAACAGGTCAAGATGGACACAATTCCTCCACTTTGTCCAGAAGCTGTGTGAATATGACAAAATTTCACTAGTCCGGTGTGACAGCCTGGTTCTGTGACTTAAGGTGATCAGAAAAGAGGGTAGAGCCATGGGTTTTTGTCAAACAAGTGCTTGACATCAAACAAGTGTTGGATGAAAGGCTGAAATCATCCAGGAGGACTGATGACTCATTCTAGGTAGCTGCTAACTCAGTGTGTTAACATTGAACAGATCACTACCTGAAGGCCTTTAATTTCTGATCCCGTTTTGCTTAGCTTGCTTTGTGTTGTTGAAAGGTGCTATGCATGGCCTATCACTTGGGAATTTTGTTATGGAGGCCATAAACCCTTACATCTTCTATGTTTAAAATACTCACCTATTTTATGAGATATGTTCCTTGATCCCTTCTGCCTAGCTTTGACAAATCTGTATTATTGGCATATCTTTATGTAGGGGCTTTATTTTTAGTAGTAATTTTCTAGACATGCAAGTCTTTTGCTCTCACAAAACGGCACTGACATGAGAATTGTGCCACGGGAGTAAAGGGGAAAATAAAGGGCTTAGGCAAGAGGCCTTTACCTTAGTCCTGTGTAGTCCTGACTTTCATGCCTGGGATGTTTTGATCTTGGAAGGGTTCTTTTCCAGACGTTCTTCTGGTAAACAGAAGAACAATGTTTTGTAAATATAAGGATGTTTACATTCTTTCTTATAGGAAGGACCTTCTTCTGATGTCCCTCTGGGATGACCAATTGATTGAAAAGTTTACCTTTGTGTTACCAATCAAATTGGCCTCTGACATTCTGTATAAGGAGGGGCTCATCCCACAATAAAGGAGAGCCCACTGACCACTTTTGAAAGGAGCCTGCCTCTCTTTCTGTTCGTGTCTGTTGCGACAATCCTGCAGATGACTTTCTTCCTGCCTTGCTAATGTCCTTGAGGAAGGTCATTTCCTTCTGGGGTTTTTTTTATTCACCCATTAAAGATGACAAGTCTTGCTCTACAGGAGTGTTATGCCATTTAATTAGCATTCACTGGAAGCTCTCCAGTCCAAAAATGTTGAAAAGGGGTATGACCTGTGGGCCATAGAGGTTAAGGAAAAGCTGTCCTATTTCTTTTACGTCTCTCTCCCCTTCCTGTTCCTTCTCATCATTGACTCTGATTCAGGCTCCATTAGAAGGCAAAGGTACTTGTTAAGACAGAAGAAAGCTAACATTGTAAATAAAGCAAGTAGCATGTGCTGAATTTCTGAGCTGAACTGGCTCATTGGGCAGCTAACGTAAGACAGCAAAGGCTACCAATGGAACTCCACAGCTAGGAGTAAGATAGGGGAGAGGAATGAGTTGGGAAAGAAAAGGGAAGGAGACAAGCTGGAGTTGGGCCTATCCTATGTTATCTAACCTCATCCTGGCTACAAAATATTAGACCTGCTCCAAATACAGCAAAAAGATAATTCCAGACTTAACTCCTGCATGTTTCTTCCATCTTTGTCTGCAGTGTGTTGCTATTTAACCATGGTCAGAGACAAACACTACGTTAGACAAATCAAGTGTCATACTGGAAAGAATGAACAGATGTATAGACTACCAGAGAAGTGAAATAATCTTTTCTCACTACTCAATACTGCTAGCCCTATGTCACACTTCAGGGCAGACTAACCAGATAAAGTGGAAAGAAAGGCAAGTGGAATATTAGAGGTCTGATAACTATGGATTAAGAGGAAACTTTGGAAGAATGGTGTTGGATAGCCTCCTTTCATCCCCTCTGCTTCCCAGACAGTGCCCAGCCTGTAGAATTTCAAGAGGCTTCTCCTTTTGTGCTGTGGGATTCTGTATATGACCCTCCTGAATTTAATGAAGTTCCTGTTGGTCCATTTCTCCAGCTGTTTTCTGTCCTTTAAAATGCCAGCCTAGCCTCGAAGCCTGTCAACTGTTCCCCCCAATTTCAGGTTATCTGCAGGCTTGACAAAGGTGCGCTCCATCACTCACTCCAGGCCTTTGGCTAAGATATTAAACAGAATACAGCTTCCAAACAATATATTTCTTCCAGTTTCCTATAATTAGGACCACCTTGTAGTCAGTGCATTTATTTCCAGCAAGAATAGGTGCCAGTTAAAAAGTGTCTATTGTACTCCAGGCAGGTGGCAGCTGTGGAAAAATAAGAATTTTTTACTACTTAACCAGCTATATTCAAATCTATGGAAAAAATGGCTGACCAAAATAATCAACCTCCGTGGTGGCCTGGTAAACAGAACACATACAGTCTGAATTGCATTTACACTATAAATTATACTTTCTTATCATATTACTTGCTTACCATTGCCAATTAGGAGGTAGTTTTCTTATATTACATCGCTAAAGAGTGCACTGCTTGGTCAATTATCCCTGGGTGAACTGAAATACAATAGCTGATAGCCCACATTTTTATGTTGTGACATTTATTTAATTTTGTGTGCATGTGTCTGTAGGCACATTTGGTGGAAAGCCTCTAATGAGAACAGTTTGTTGATCCTCTGAATTCTGCATGTACTTGCTTGTTCTTATTAAGCAGGCACTCTGGTTCATGGAAACAATTGAAACCACCTGCGTTTCCTTTGAACCAGAGCCTTGCTTTCAACTGAGCATCCTTGTGTTGTAATACCTCATCATAAGCACAGTAGGAAAAAGCACTTACACATTTCGCTCCCTCTGTGTGCACCCAGTGAAAATTTGCCAGGCACGTAATCATGCATGTGTCATTACAAGCTGGCAAAACTCATTTAAGCAGTCTTTATTTATTTTTAAACGAGGTGCTCCGAACGGCGAGGCAGGGCCTGGGCAAGGAGCAAAGAGCAGTGCAGACACGGGAGTGACCTCTGGAGTTCTGTGCTGGCTGGTAAGAGAGTTCCCCTTGGCATGGGCCAGCCCTGCTCAGAAGTATATGGAGCTCTGGAAGTCAGACAGCCACACTGAGCCAGCACAGGGCTCTTGCTGATAAAGGTCTAATCCCAGCACCTGATAAAGGTCTGATCCCAGCACCACATCCCAGAGTACCCTGAGAAGTCTTGAATTTCCAGTGACTAGTGTGAAGCCTCAAGGTGGTTCCAGGATCCTCAAACATTCAGTGGAAAACAAGGAATTGCCTATGGGAGCTAAAGGTACCAGGAAAGAAAGGCATAACGCTTCAGCTGTGGACTCTGCCAGCTGAGTGGGTCCTAAGGGTTTGGTGTCTTCCTCCTCCCTGCCCTAAAATAAACGTATTGAAAAGCATATTTTCAATCTTTTTTCAAGGGAACAAAGAAAGCACTTTAGTTCTTGTCAGAATGCGTAATGTATTGGGACTAGAGGCAATAAGTATTTGTATCCTTAGGAGTTTTGAGCCATACTTAGTGGCAGTGATGAGTTTTACAAGGCAATCTAAGTAAGTAATGACTAAAACACAAGTGGATCAGAGATTGTAAAAAAAATTTGGGCCTGATTCTGATCTCACTGTAAGTTTACTCTAGCTTGTAATGACAGCCTGAAATAAAAAAAACCCAGTGTTTTATGGTGTTATGGGGTGCTCTTGCCCTTATTATTCACACAATCAATTGTGGAAGTGCAAGGCAGTTTAAATACCTTTTTTTTTCTCTGAATATTCTGCTGAGTTTTTTTAAAATCGATTTTCACCCTTTAACTGTCAGGCACTAGCAAGGTTCTGTATTGTGTTGCTTTCCTGTAACAAGAGAATGACTTAGTTTCCTGGAAAGATCTGTCTGTAGAGTTGGTCAGATAAAATTTAAAAAAATAATTAGGTTCTTAAATGCAACTGAAAACCAGTTCTTGATTCTATCTCAACTATTTAAATAATGCATTTACATACAGATTCTGGAAAACATTATAATGACAGCAGATTTGGAGTCTCTGGTGGGTCTCACCTGCTTGGTGCTGATACAAATTTGTGCATGTAAGAACAGCTCCACCACTGTACTGTACCTGTGCTTTACACTGCAGGAAGGACTAGAAGTGCTAGAAGTTTTCACCTGTTCAAGATGTTGGAGATTTCTTCTACAGCTGAGTTGTTGTCCCTTTCAACAAGTGTGAATACATGGCCCAGAGGCAACATTCCCAGAAGCAGGAATTTTGGTTTGGTCCAGTTCACTGGCGTAGTTGAGGATAAAAAGAAGTAATGAGCTTTGAGTACTTTTAATTCAGGCAATATTGAGTTTTTCAGTTTTTCATTACTCAGCCTCACTGCAGGGACAATTTATCCACTTCTTTATTTATGGCTAGATTGACCTCTACTTTATCTTTGGCCTGTGATCCCTAAAGTCTCTAATCTTTTTTGTCCTCAGTGCTTAGCTCTGTTATCACGAGGTCATTGAAATCCTGCCTCTGAATTCATCTGGGCTGCACTTGCAGCTCTGGGTGATGATGGTGGTAGTGGTGTCATTGATTAGCTGCAGGCTTCTCTATCTGAAGTCAGCTAATAAGAATTTCTCAATTTCAGCAGATGTCTCTGCTCCATTGCCAAATGGGGAGTTTTTGGACTAGTGATGTGAAAGTCTAGAAACTTGCCACTTAGTTCACCACCTGGGGAGCTTCTCTGATGATGTTAGAGCAATTCAACAGAATGCAGTTTTATGAAATGCTGTATGTTCTCTTTTTGTTCTATCAGTCTGAAAAATGTTTTTAAAGCCCAATTAAAAAAAATGGATAAACATACAAACACAGGCATTAAAAATGTCTCTTTATGTACGCTTATCTGCACGTCTGCATCCCCACTTATATAGAAGCAGTGCCATTACTACAGAATGTCTAGATGAAGTAGAGTCCTGTGCAGTCCAGATTCCTGATTCCCAGGTGCAGAATCTCGCACTTTCCCTTGTTGAACTTCATACGATTGGTGATTGCCCAGCCTCTAAGTTGTTGAGGTCTATCTGCAAAGCCTCCTTATCTTTGAGGGACTAACAGCTCCTCCCAGTTTTGTGCCACCTGGGAACTTGTTTAGTACTCCTTTCAGTCCTGTGTCCAAGTCATTTATGGGGATGCTGAAGAAAACTGGGATGAGGATGACTCCCTGTGGAACCCTGCTAGTGACAGGTCACCAGTCTGATGTCACTCCAGTCACTATAATCCTTTGCACTTGACACATGAACCTGTTGCTTACCCATGGCATGATGTGTTTATCCAGCTGTGGGATGGATCTTTTGTCCAGAGGGATCCTGTGAAAGCAAGTATCAAAAGTGTTACTGAAATCCAAAAGGATTACATCAACTGCCTTCCCTTGATCAGCTTGGTGGGTTACATTGTCATAAAAGGAAATCAGGTTTTATCAGCAGGACTTTCCTCTCATGGAACCATACTGGCTGTGACCAGGGGCTGTGTTGTCCATGAGGTGTTTTTCATTACCTCCCAGAATAATCTTCTCCATAACTCTACCAGGAAATGAAATGAGACTAATAAGCCTGTCATTTCCGAGGTCCTCCTTTTGTCCTTCTTGAAAATTGAGGCAATCCCAGGTTGCAATCATCTGGGACCTCTCTGGAATCCTGAGACTGCTCGGCATTGTCAAAGCCAGATAATGAAAGAGATGCTGCCATTGCTCTGAGGCAAATAAAACTGCAAGAGTGGTGATGCTGCCAGAAATACAGAGATCAGGCACAGAGGGGAGGTCTGGATTTAGGTATTGATGAGCATTTTCTGTGGCTGAGATGTCTTAACCTTTATGCTCCCTGGCCTCCAGCTGAATTGTTTTAGGCTTGTCTTGTCGTCTTTTTGAACAAGAGAAATCCAGCCTAGAGGTCTCCTATGTGCTGTATCAAATTTAGTTAGTTCAAAGAATGAGACAAAGTGAATGCAAAACTTTGAGGGCCACATGGGAAATCTAAAATATGCACTACCAATAAAATATGTAGAAATCTGAAATCAAGGGAGATTCATCCCGCCTTGGAATTCAAGATATGATTTTGCTTTCTGAAACGTTTTTAAGGTCAGGCATAAGGATTCCTAGATCAACTGAATCAAATAGGAAAAGGGCATGTGTTACAAACATCAAGGTGCAATACAGTGGGCATATACTTCAGTTTTAAGTACTCTTCTAGGCAATAACAGGCAATGTGCTGAAAATATGGCCTGACATAAGGATCCTTTCATTTTATAAGCCCACTTAAAGTTTCCATCTTTATAATGTACTTTAAAATAAGCAGTAATCTTAATCCCTACAATCTTGACCTCAAATTACATTTTAGTGTTTTCTCCATAGAGAAAGAGATGTGATGCAGATGGCATTACCTCATGTAAATCCTTATGGCAAATTATGTTCCATTGCTACATGTACACTAACTGGAAAATGCACAATACCTCTTTTGGTGAAAATCTCTCTTCTTGAAAAAAATTCTGAAATCTGAGATAGGAAACCAGATAGGCCAAGAACCCCTATATTTTATGGAAATCTCAGAGTGGGTATGTGTTGGGCCAGATCTTTAGACAATGTAAGAGCGGTGAAACTGAGATATAGCCCTCTTTTCTTTTGTGGTTAGCAGTGCTGGATTATTACTCAGGAAATGAAGGTTGAACTGTGAATTCTGCAGCAAGCATGATGCAGCTGTGGGCAATCCAGAGGTGTCTTTGCTTCTGTGTGCAAAATGTAGCCAGCTTACTTCCCTGGCTTTCCTGGGCACACCTGGTTGTGCTGCTACAGCAGTAGGATCAGTATGGGCGTCCACAAAGATCACACACATCTGGTTAAGGGCTGGGGTTTTTTATATTCTGACATGTTTAAGACCTGCTTTGTAGGTTTCACTTTGGTCTAGGAGTGCCTTAGCACAAAATCCTAAGAACTCCTGATTATCTGGAGGAAAACAAACCTGTTGAAAAATTTTTTTTTTTTTTTTTTTTTTTTTTTTTGGTAGAGTGCTAATGATGGAAAGCACCAAACCTTGGTCAAGTAAGAAAAATAACTTCTTTGAGACAAGCCTCTTTCCCATAAATTGAAACCTCTGAATGAAGTGCCTGCCAAAGAATGCTCTCTTCCTGGAACACAGGGAGCAGAAAGCCAGCAACTTGCTTTGAATGTGTTGAACCAAATTTTAACAGCTATATCTACTTCAAGACTGACCCCGAGCCTGGCTGTTTTCTTTTCCTCACAAATACTACTACTACTTCTTCCAATTCATTGGTATATTCCTTGAGGATTGCACATAAACTTGGAGATTTCTGGAGAAAATATCTTGAATATGAAGCTGATCATAAAGCTACCAAAACCCTAATAATACTCCCTGCTCGTTCTTGTGGTATAAAAATATAACTAATGTTAGTCCAGAGAACAGCAAGTGAGACCCTGGAGGGCTCTCTGGAAGTCTGTTTTGGCTATAATATTACTTTTCCCTGTTTAACTTTGTAAACCTGTAATTGGCAATAAAGGAGACCGCACTTTTGCTTTTTTAACTAATATTTATTTAAACCTTACCATAAGGTGCACATAGTGGTTTCTTTTGTTTCTAGCAGTATAAAATTCATAAGCAGAGACCAGTTTATCATTCAAAAAATTATTTTGTATTTTTAACCTAAAATGTCCAGCTTCACAACGTGTTTTTAAGAGACTTAGCCAGCTTCACAAAGTGTTTTTGAGAGACCTAGCCTTTTTTTCACAGTCTTTCAGTGCTCTCTTGTATATGGGGGCTACTGTGTGGGATCTCATACTGAAAATAGAGACCCTTTTGGACAAAAACACAGACCTGTTCTCAAGACTTATATCTGTGTTGGAGTCAGCCAGGCAAAGCTGCCTGGTCTTGATTGTGCTGCTTTGAATCCAAAGTTCCTTAATATGGTTATGTTAAATGTGCAGCTACCTCCATACAATTAAAGACTGAGCAGAGCATAGTGTTTGGGGCAATGTGTCTGTATGTCCTGATCATGCATGTTCTCAGAGTGGCTGTTTTCTCTTGTAGCTAACAGGGATTTTGCCTTTTATTTTTAGAGAAGCAGCAAGAAGATAGCTCTTCTAAGGTAAACTAAATAGGAAAAGAGATACAGAACTGAAAAGACAAAGGGTAAATATTTTTGTAGAGATATACACAACATTGGTAGTTAAGGAGTAATATTTACAGTGAAAATGAAAGCTTTTAACATTTAATCTGTTTTTTGTTGGAGAACATTCTTGTCTTCCAGTTCCAGTTCTAGTTTTAAAAAATCATAATTTTTGGTAAAGTGTTCATATACATGGAATTTAGGTTTGCATGTGTTCCAATGTTTGTGGTAAGTAACTTTCACTTAATCCACTCATCCAAAATGCATATTCTTTTAATCATACTGAATCTTGCCTAGCATGTAGTGCTAATGCTATACAAAAAGGACAATCATTTTAAGTAGAAAACACCAGAATCCAGGAGGATAAACTAGGCAAAGAACACTGGTGTGCTTGCCATGTTTTATACACTTTCTAAAACACCCTAAACTGTACTCTTTCAAAGTCAGGACATTAGACTAGATGCATCTTTAGCTTGACCCTGTTACAAGAGTTCTTATGTTTCATGTTACAAAGAGAAGAACATCTGGAAATAAAAGCTTTTTCTGAGGCTGGGCTGAGATTCTTGGTTGACTTTTAAGAAAAATATCATGTTGATTGCTTTCATCATATAAATATGAACAACAGGAAAAATCTGTCAGCATTTGGTGAGATGTTGTGTCACAGCAGATAAAGTTTTTCTCAGCTCTGATTTCAGACTTTAATAGTGAAACCATCTGTTGAGGAGCTCATTTGTTTTGTTTTATTTATCACAGTGGATTATCTCTTCAGATAATATTTCACAAGATCCAAGGGAAAAGCAGTGATAGATTTGGCTGCCTAGTTCATCAGCTAAAACTAAGAACATGTTCCTTTTCTGTCTTACAAGTGTCATTTAGGAGACTTGGACCATCATTTTGGCAGAAACACGAGGGAGCATAATGACTGCCTCTTTAGCTGGCACTGGCTCTTGGGGACACGACCAAAGACTTCCAGAGGCAAAATATGAGGCTGGGATGTGATAAAGGGCCAAAGCAGCCTGGCTGAGCAGGCTCCCACGAGCTGTGGGTAGCACACCGTGGAAGCCATTGCATTACATAATGGGAAGTGCTCTGGTTTACACACAGAATATTATTGCACTCTGTAATCATCCCCTTTTTGTCTGAGTTCAGTGGCAGCTTTGAACTTGGTGATTGCTTTGGCTGGAGAAAATAGGAGAGAAAAGAAGGGATTACAGAGCAACTCCGCCATTACGGTGGTAAGCAGCTTTCCCGGTTGTGGGAGGCTGACATTCCCCTAACATCTGGAGATCATCCCTCACATCTGGTGGCTGCTGACTCTTCTCCACTGTAGCAGCATTTCCTCAGCTCCTTGGCACAGCAGGTGCTCCCAGCAGGACTCTGCCTCTCTCCTAGCTCTGTCCCGACTCTCTGGCTGCTGCCCCCAGTGCAGCACAGGAGGGACAGGGCAGACAGAAGGGGTCTGCTGACACAAATTCTGTGGCTGTGAGCCCTGGGGCAGGGACCATGCAAGGGCTGATGGTGCTCAGGGCATGTTGGCTCAAAGGTGTGCCCTCCAAGATGATGGCAGTGCATCCCCTCTGCCACCAAGGGACAGCATGAGAGAGATCCCTTGGCTCTATGGGGTGTACTCAGGAAGGAATTTCCTGTCACTCTTGAACTGGGTACAGGTGCAACGTAGATAAATTTATTTAGGGTCTATTTAGTAGCTCATGAAATGAGCAAAGTGATGCAAGGCAGGCTGGAGTTGTGTAAAAAACTCTTCTCTTAATCCATCACATGTGTCATCAACAAAATATTTGCATGAACTAGAGCAACAAGGCAAGGACCTACATGCCTGGTCATGCTGAGGTGGGCAGGATTCCCCAGGGATGACAGGCAAGGGTGTCCCACTGCTCTGCTGAAGAAGGAGCAGAGGCAAGTCCCAAAGTAACCCTGAAAGAGGACATCTCCCACTGTCTCAGTCACTGCAGTCCTTGCTCTTGCCCACATGAAGGAAGCCTTAGTGGGCAACAGCACCTGGCTGGCAAGTTCTTCCGTCAGGCAAAACAGAGTTGAGAGAATCCAGAGAGGCACATGCTTTTGCCTCCTGGGACCAGGTGTTTTTAGAGGACTTCCTGCCCTGGAAGGCTCTTTCTGAAGAGTTGAAATTTTCACCAATTCAAAAACACAGGACCATGCAGGACCATGTTTCCAAGAGGCAGCTGCCTGCTGAAATGCATTTTTGTCCTCCAGTATTTTTGTGTCTCTGCTATGATTCTCTTAATCTTCTGATTTAAATGTTCAAGTGTAGCTTCTCTTCTCTTGGGCTTGTCCAACATTAAGTTTTTAATTGACATCTGCCTCTTTGACTAATGTAGTCCTTGTTCCAAGTGCTTAAGAGATATCTTAGGGAATTTCAGTGTTTCAGACTAAAACATTTTCATACTCTTTGTCTGTCTTTTCTATTTTTTCACTTGCGTGCCATTCTCTTCTATTTATTTTAGCTATCGTCAGGCACCACAATTTTGGTATAACTGATATTCAGTAGTTTTCTGATCCAAGGCTTTAAGTCATATATTACTCCATGGGATTAGCCCTGCATGAAACCGCATAGTCCTGGATTAGACATTAAGAATATGTATCATGTTTTAAAAATTCATTTATGCAACTATTGGGTAAAATTAGACTCAGACAAGCTGTTCTTGTCACAAACCCATGAAAGTTCTCAAGACCTTCCCCCCTTAACCAAAGTTATTTGCCTGCAGGCATGAAGTTTCCACAATAGTACAATGGGAAAAACTCTTCCGTGGTCAGTTAGTAACGTGTAGTTTTGCGAGTGGATTACGAGGTTGGTTATCACCACATTATTTTATTATACTCAAGTAAGTTGAAGCAACTTTTATTGGTGTCGTACTTCTGCATTGACAATAAATTTCTGGGCCCAAGTGTCAGATGTCTTCTGTCCCATGAGGACCCCAGACAGTGAGTCCCAGACATCTGGACAGCATCTTCATGGAAGAGATAGTCTCTACGGGTGTGTAATGGAGCCTGAGTAGGGCATGAAAGTGGTTCCAGATTAAAGGATGAGAAATGCATGTTCCTGGGAAATGATACCGCAGGGCTCAAGTGTAGAGACAGCAGTAAGAAAAGGACCATAATTTTACAGTCTGTGCTGTCAATTATAATTCACAGCATGTTCCACAATGTCACACACATAAACAGACTCAGAGGCTCCTGAGAGATTTTAATGTCTTGTTGCTCAGAAGAATGCTTTCCTCCTCCTTATTCCTGGAATATTTTGCCTTTGGAAAGGCTATAAATGTGCTAATATTTACAGGTTTAAAAATGAAAGTCTCTCTACCTGAATTATTAGAATTTCTTGCTATATTGTAATGTATCTTGGAATTTAGGTCCAGATCCACAGTTATGTTAAAATCTCTAAACTGACAACTGCTTTTGCAGCTCCATTGCAGAAATAGTTACTGTGATGAGAGTTTCCTCAGACTAATGAACTAACAAACAGTAGAGAGGCAGTGAAAGAGATTCAGCTGCAAGAGAAATTGTGCAGTCAAGTGGCCTAACTCAGTTATGTGTCCGAAGTCCCACTCCTATTGGCTTCTTCAGTCATGATTTAATGTGCACTGGGATCCTTGGCCCTGTCAGCTGCACAGACTCTGCAATTGCCTCTTTCTTAATGGGCTGTTCTAGAATAGGCCTATTCAAGATTTAGTTAAAAATAAATTAAATTAAATATGCATGTTGAATTCAGTGGCTGTAAAACGTGTCTGAATCACAGTCCTGGAGACCAAAATCCTCTGCCTTTCCCCAGGAGTTCTCCAGTTCTCCTGTGCTGCCCTACAGAGGTGTGGTAGTCCAAATATGAAAGAAAAAACACTGGAGGAGTTGAAGGGTGCAGTGTGTATGTCTGTTTAATCATCATTTGCATCCCCAGTGAGACTGTCAGCAAAGCAGCACATAAATACCACAGCCAGTATCTTTACTTATTTAATTTATGTACTTACCGTACAGGAAACAAACCCACTGAACTTTTAGTTCAGTCATCAAAGAGAATTCAGAGATAGCCATTGTCAGGACCTTTTCAACATCTTTTAAAGCTAATCTTGCAATATGACAAGAAGCAGTTATGGAAGGAAACCCTGACTTTGTTTCCTCTAAAGCACAATCTGTTCACATGGCTGCTGCTTTAACAGGGTGCCTCCTAAGGGTCTCCCCCTTTTAAACTGGTAGAGAGAATAAACTTTCAATGGTTTTGATTTTTAAGGCATTATGTAGAGGAAGACGTCAAGGATACATGGGTCTGATTTTCCACTTGCACTGTGAAAATCCAAAGTCTCAAACTCACTCCCACCTTTTCTGCTCAGTTTTTGATGTTCAGTGTCTGTACCTGTAGAGAACTGCTGTGAAAAAAGACTGCTTCTGCTGAAGGAGTTCTTCTACAAAGAACTACTGTGCCCATCCTATTCTGCATCTTACATTTTCTCATGGTGGTGAATCACAATCCTTTACTCATAATGACAGTAATTTGTTGTTGTGGAAAGCAAAAGAATGGCTTCAATTCAACATGCTGTCTTAATTTTAAAGGAAATACAAGCTGCAAAGTACAAAGAAATAAGTAATACTTGTTAATAGTATAATTAGAAAATCCTGTAAGAAGAGCAGTGAGGAACATCTGAAAAACTAGTGGAATTTAACATTCACTTGGCAAAGTTTATTTCATATAAAATTCTCTCAGTAGGAGTTTCAGCTTCAAAACAGAGAGAGAGGTGGTTTTTCTGTGACACTATTATGTTATAAAATAAATTACCTTTTAAACTATTTACAATTTAATAAAAGATGTTGAGATACTAATTAGTATTTGCCCATTAGCTGTACATAACAACAATTCATGGAGTATGGCCTTGTAAGGTAAATATTAAGATATATAGACCTTCCTCTAATTTGTATCGCTGTAAGTAGGTTTTTTTCTAATTTTATCACTGTCAGAGAAATATAAAGCTATTATGAAACAAGCCAACCTCCATAAAAATCAAAGGGAATTTTCCTATGGATTTTAGTCGAAACTGATCTTGCAATGATAAGGGGATAGATGCATTTCATTGTATTAAAAAGATCCCTTAAGGATATTTTGCTGGCAGAATAATCTTAGGATCACAGCATAGTAGGGACTCTATAAAGTCCTATCATGGGATCAGCTGCATCAAAGACTGGTATTCAGTGGGAAACTTTCAATGAACAAGGGGTAGAAGTTTAGATAGTATTTGTTGTGTTTTTCTGTACAAATCCTCTTGAAAGTCTCTTTAAACTCCATACAGATAAATAATGCTAAAATCTATGTATTTTACTAAGATTTCTGTGGACTTGTTTGATTTGGTACACATGTGCATTAGAAATTTATTTTCCTTAGTTGAAAAACACACAGTGGAATTAAAATTAGTAGCAGTGTCTGTTCCTGCTCCATATGTACATAGGAATAAGAAATGACTGTTCAAGTCTATACCAATGAGCTATAAGTGGGGTATATGACTGGGTTTTTTTCCTCCCCAGATTTCTTTCCCAAATCTTTTGCTCATGGGCCACAGACAGATTTGGAAATTTCAACATGTTTTTTCTTCACAGAATTCTTTTAGATCAAAATAAAAACCTTAGATTTTTCAACATTTCCAGATGTTTCACTGTCTCAGTCAGGGCAGATTCTCTGTCCTCTGTGCAGGACCACAATCCTCTGTTCTACTGAGTTCAGTTCCTTGTATCACCACCATTCACTCATTGCCATAGAGCTGCTCCACATACCAAGGGTGACTGGGCAATCTCAGATGAAATTATTTGAAATAGCCAAAATATCTCCTTAGCAGATTTGTTTTAATTTAATTCATTCAGACTTATAGAAACCTAAATTACACTCACACAAACTGAAACAAAAAAATTAATTTTACTTGTTCATGTAAAACTTTACATTTACACTTGTTTGGTATTTTTTTGTTGGCAATTTCCTCCCCACTTTTAGTTGGTACAGCTTAGCTTTAAAGCAGCACATGAATAAGCTAGAACACATGGATATGCAGATTTCTGAAAGGGATCAGAAGATATAGCAAAGTATGGTCCCCATTTGTCCATGACAAAAGATCAGTCAGACAACACTTGGGACTACATACAAAAGCAAAGGAGATTCCAGAAGAATACAGGAATTGAGAACATGCCAGGGAAGGGAACAGGTTTGGGTTGTTGTTCCCTTTTGCTTTTATATTTAGTAACTATCATAACTTGGTTTAAAAAGAAAAAAAAAAAAAAAAAAAAAAAAAAAAAAAATTGGCCTGGTCTCCTGGGAAAGGGGGAGCTCCTGGCCAGGCTCATTCCCAGCCCTGCTGCAGCAGTGCTGTGGAAAAGGGCTTAGGGCTGAACTGAAGGGGAAAAAATTCCTCAATTTGGGGAAGTTTGATTGATGAAGTAAGGGGGAAATGGCTCAGAGAGGAGGATGGGCTCAGAGGGAGTTTCTGTGTGCTGGGAGATGACCTGGATGTGTCACCAGCACATCCCGTGGGCAGGGGACACCTCCCAGTGTCCCAACCTGGCCTTGGACACTGCCAGGGATCCAGGAACAGCCACAGCTGCTCTGAGCACCCTGTGCCAGGGCCTGCCCACCCTCCCAGCCAGGAATCCCTTCCCAAAATCCCATCCAGGCCTGCCCTGTGGCAGTGGGAAGCCGTTCCCTGAGTCCTGTCCCTCCATCCCTTGTCAAACTGGCCAAGAGCTCCTGGTCCAGCCTGGGAAGGGCAGGATGCTCCTGGCAGAGCCCAGCCCGGGGCTGCCTCTGCCTGGTGAGCATCTGATGCCTCACACAGGGATGCTGCTGCATCCAGATGCTTCCACAGCTCACACCCATCACAGGCACCTCAAATAAGATAAGACAAAAAAGTAATTCCCAATAAAGCTCACCTCCTAAAGGCAATAAATAACCCTGAGCAGATGCTGGCTGCTCTCAATCCAATTATCCAGCAGCAGGGCTGTGAGGGAAAAACACAGCAACCCCATTTGCTGGGAACTGGGGGCTTCAGCCTCTGCCAGTTTTTGGCCTCCCAACCCTGCCCTGAATCCAGCAGAGCTCTCCAGGAGCTGGAAATCCACGGGCAGCACAGGTGAGCTCTGCCCAGGGGCACCTTTGCAGCCTCAGGGCTCTGCTGCTGTGGGAATTTTACTCTGCTGTGCTCAAGCTCGAGTCCCTCGTCCCCACAGCTGCCACAGCAGGGCCCTCAGGAGCTCTGGGGTGTGGGGAAAAGCCTCCTGCAGCCCAGCAGAGAATCATGGCATGGTTTGGGTTGGAAGGGAGCTCAAGGATCATCCAGTGCCACCTCCGGGACACCTCCCACTGTCCCAGGTTGCTGCAACCTGGCCTTGGACTCTTGCAGGGATCCAGGGGCAGCCAAAACTGCTCTGGCCACCCTGTGCCAGGGCATCAGCCCCCTCACACCAGGAGGATCCCAGCTGGGATGGGGCTCAGAGCCTTTAGGGGCAGCTGGAGCCTCTGTGCAAGCAGGACAAGGCAGGCTGAGCTCTCCCTGCAGCTGCTCCTTCTTGGCCACCCACTGGGACACACTGGGAGCTTCCCCAGGAGTCAGTGGCCACTCCTGGGACTCTGCAGCCACGGCTGGAGGTGGTAGGGAGCTGCTGGAAGGGGGCTCCATGTGACAGCAGTAGAAGTGTTCCTGGAGGGGTGCCCTGGCCAGAGTAAATCGTTGGCAGCCACGCGCTCATTCCCTTCCCATAAACAAAGCCAGGCAGATAAAAGCAGCAGCAGCAGCCTCGGCTGCCTCCTCCTTCCCCCCCAGAGCAGCCCCTGCACACCCACCCCCCATCTGGAGCTCATTGGGGGCAGCTGCTGGAAGGATGGGGCTGGGATCCAGCCCAGCTGCAGAAACGGGGCCGGGTTGGGGCCGGGAGCTGGGGTGACACCCGTGGTGTGACCACGGAATGGGTGGAATTCCATGGATGGAATCCCAGCCTGGGACTGCTGGGGACAGCAGCTGGACTCCCTGAGGGTCCCTTCCAGCCCAGGGGGTTCTGTGGAGCAGAAAAGCCAGGTGGTCACCAGGGGTTTTTAGGGCTGCTGGGGGGATGCTCTGCCTCGGCCACTCCTCACTCCCACCAGAGCCACGGCTCAGCCTCAACCCTTCAAACCCCAAGGCCAACTGTGGTTTTACCTCCTGAAATTTCTCCAGCCCTTGGGCACTTTTTGGTTGGGTTTGTTTGGGGTTTTTTTGGTGGAGACCCAGGGCAGACAACTGACAAATCACCCTTAATCCACCCGAGCTGTTAAATCTCCTGGTAATCCCTCCCCAGCGCTGCTCCCCTCCAACAGCCCCTCTTGGGCCCATCAATCAGTGTCCTCAGCTCCTGGGTGTCCACCTCTCCTCTGGAAAACCTGGGGACCTCCCACAGCTTCCCTGTGAACCCAGAGAGGGGTCAGTGCACTCAGTAAACTGGTGGGGAGGGCAGGTCCTCATATTTATATGGAAACCCATTAGCTGGGGATATTTTATCTCCCTCCAGGCTGGAAGAGGAGGCTGAGGGCGATAGGAGGGCTCTGGGCAGTGCTGGAGCTGCCTCTGAAATGCCCTGGTTTGTCCTCCATGCTCATGGCTGGGTTGTCCAGCACGTTCTCAATGCCATGGAGTGAGAAAAGTGGGTGCTGAAGGTGTTCAGAGAGGAGAAAATAAAGAGCTGAGAGCTTTCCCTGCTGGATTTTAAAGCCAAACAAAAGCTTCCAAACCAACTGGATCCCTCCTGGCTGGTCCCTCTGTGCATGATGCCCTTCTCCAGGCCCAGGATGGATTTTGGAGGTGTTGCTATTTTCAACCCAACCCTGACAGCATCACATGCTGATTACTAAATCCTGAGAAATGTGGGATCTTGGCTCTTGAGCCGGGAATTCGATGATTTCAAGGAATGGGCAGGACAGGGAGAGCCAGGGGGAGCAGTGCTGGGCTGCTCTGGATCAGGGAAGGGAGGATAAGTTGTCATAGGGAGCAGAGCTTTCTGTTGAGTTTACAGCTGGATTTGGGCATGCTGGAGACACTCAGCCTCCCTGATTCCCAAAAAAAAAAAAAAAAAAAAGATGTGATTCCTCCCCGGGAGAGCTCCATGAGGAGCTGAGATCCTGGGAAATGCACAGGATCTGGGATATAACAGAGACAGAGCAAAGCCAAGGGGCAGCCTGGGGAAGGACAGTGGGGGTGAGGTCTGGGCCCCTGCAGGAGCCTGAGGGGATGTGGATTTTGGGGGATTGCTGCCCAGGGCTGGTTGCCAACCCCAGGCTCCCATCCCAGTCTCTCTGCTGACATCAAAGGCCTATGGATCAGGCATTGATAAATTTGTTCTTAATAGTTTCTGCTTTTTGATCTGCTGTCCATGAGCTGTGCCATGAGCCTGGAAGAGCAGGAACTCATCTCTGGATGCCAACCAGGGCTTGGCACCTGTTGATGTTGTGGGGTTGTGCTCTTCCCTTCTCCCTGATCCCTTTCCCAAGTGCTGGAAACCCACACACGAAATTCAGCAGGGTGAGAGCTCCTGTTAATTTTTATTTTCTGTCCGCAGGGAGGAAGGCTCAGGGTGATGAGGGGCATCCTGTTTGGACAAGCCCTACCCAGTCCTACCCACTGGAGCTCAGCTGCACGTTCAGGACTCCCACTGGATCCACGCCGGAATTTGCCTATCAGTGATCATTTCCCAAAACATCTTTGTTCTTGGAAAGCCTCAGCAAAACATTCTGAGCTGGGACACCACAGCTGTGAGTGTCCAGGCAGAGCTCCCTGGTGAGTCTTCACAAAGGAATTCTGCATTTCTCCTGCTGCTTTGCCCTCTCCAAAGCGACTGGAGCAGGGAAAAGGAGAATTATTCCTTTCTTAGATTGTTTACTTTTTTTTTAACTGAATCTTACAGGGCAAATCTCTTGTTATTTCAAGTGCACTTATTTTTTACTCCTAGATTAGATTATTATATTAAAAAAACCTTCTTATTCTCAAAACAGCTTCACATAAAAACTTACAGATCACTTATCAGCTGCACTTAGAAAAAACGATAAGCCAGCTTTTTACCCTATTCCTACAAGGGAGCTCAGCCCTTGCTCCTCCCTGAGCTCACCTGGGTGAGAGAGCTCAGCATCCGAATCCACGGGGTCAGGAAGGGCAGGAACCAGGAAGCTCCTCCAAAACACAGCATTATTTGTCCTCAGAAGTGGGGATTAGTGAGAGCATTCATCAGAAAACAATAACTCTTCATGTCAGCCCTGCCGGGTCCTGCCAAGTCCATCACCCCCACGTCCTCTTTGTTCTGTCCCTGCTCCAGACTCACCCTCAGGACTGAGCAATCCCTCCCTGCACGTCACAGCTCTGGGACAGCTTTCCATGGCTTCCCCATGGATTAAATTTGTTTAATTTGCATTAATTAACCCTGCTGAGCTCGAGTTTCTCGTGGTCCTGCTTTTAGGGGTACAAAAGTCTTGAATTTTCTACCTGTCTGAGGCTTCCTCTCTGCTGCTCCAGGGTCCTGCCACTTGAGGCTTCCCCTGGGGGCTGAAAACTCAAATCTTTAAGCCACTCGTAGCCTGTGCCAGGGGAAAAGGACAGGAAGTTTCTCAGGTATGGGATTTTTAGGCAGAATGTTCCTTCTCATGGCCAGGTGAGACCTCAGGATGGCCAGGTGAGCTCAGGGTGAGCAAACCATGAGTTACACCCCCATCCCTCACGCCACAGTGTATTTTTTGTTTTCACCTGAGTGCTCCCAAGCCTGCAGGAGTAACCTGAACCCAGGTGACCTCCAGGAAATACAGAAAGCCTAGAACATAAAACCTTGGGATTTGCATCTCTTGCCCATCCAAAACCACCTCGAAACTGTACCAAAGTTCTCTCTGCGGCTTTAATTCCAGACCAACCATCCATGTTTACAGCTGGAGCTCGTTAAGCCTGATAATTACACATAATGGCTGGTTTGCATCCCAGCCAAGCGCAGCCAGCTCGAGGCAGGATCCATTCATGGCCAAGAACCAACCTCTCCCCGTGTCCCCCATGAGGCTCAAGGCTTCTTCACCTGTCCCCAGAGGAGATTTAGGGGGGATATTGGGAAGAAATCCTTCCCTGGGAGGGTGGGGAGGCCCTGGCATGCGTTGCCCAGAGAATCTTTGGCTGCTTTGAAATATTCTATGAGGTCACCAATGGAAAGAGAAAGAAACACCCATGGCACGTAATAATAATTTATATATTTTATTGTATTTTATAAAAATAAAAGTTATATATCAGAGTGTATATGTATATATATATACATATTTTACTATATTTAAAAATAAAAGTTATATAACTGTGTATATTTTAATATAGAAAGATACACATAGAAGATATATAGAAGAATATGTAAAACAGTGTATATATATATATAAATTAAAAGAATATACATATTTTTATATACATTTTTATACTGTGTATACTATGGTATTTTATGTGTATGAATTACATATACATGTATATTTGTATATGTATGTGTATATTTATATATATTATATATGTATGCTATATATATATGTATGCTATATATATAAATTTTATATGTGCAGTTTTATATCTATTTTTCTATCTCTATAAATTATACAGATAGAAAAATAGATATAAAACTGCACATATAAAATTTATATGCTATCTACAGTATTTTATATGTATATAAATGAAGTATCTACAGAAATAGATATATAGAACTATACATATAAAATTTATACATCATGTACATATAAAATTTATACATCACATACATATAAAAATTATATATATGGTATTTTATATGTATATAAAGATACAAAAATATTTTTTCTATTATAGATGTATATATAGCATATATGTAGTACTCATATTTACATAGTATTTCTATTTACATAGTCTTTATATTGACACAGTAGTGCTATTTATAGATTATTTATTTATATAGAATACATTTGTATAGAATAGATTTCTATTTATATTTTTATATTTTTATATTTTTATATTTTTATATTTTTATATTTTTATATTTTTATATATCTATATAAAATACATTTTACATTTATACACTATATGTTTATAAGTTATATATTTACACAGCGTGTGCAATGTGTACATTTATCATGGCCAAACCAAGATGGCAGCCAAACCAAGATGGCAGCCAAACCAAGATGGCGGCTCCTGTAGGCCGAGGCCTTCCAGGCCCGGTTTCTTTCCTGGTTTCCTTCCAGGAGAAGCAGAGGCTGCGGCTGCTCCTGGCAGACAATTCCAGCCGAGCCCACTGCCCGTGGCCTGGATGGTCAGCAACTGGCAGGAGGAATCTCTCTGGGTCAGGCACTACCAGGAGCTGAGGAAACACATCCCGGTGGATGTCTACGGCAAGAACCACACCCTGCTGTCCACGACCAGCTCCTCAGCACCATCTCCCAGCACACCTTCCACCTGGCCTTCGAGAACTCGCAGCACCAGGATTACATCACCGAGAAGCTCTGGGAGAACGCGCTGTCCTCCATCCCCATGGTGCTGGGGCTTCCTGGGGACAACTACGAGCTCTTCCTGCCCCCCGACTCCTTCATCCACGTCGACGACTTCAGCAGCGCCCAGGAGCTGGCGCGGTTCCTGCTGGAGCTGGCCTGGGATGCCGAG
Source organism: Cettia cetti (assembly GCA_013401135.1). Classification (NCBI taxonomy): domain Eukaryota; kingdom Metazoa; phylum Chordata; class Aves; order Passeriformes; family Sylviidae; genus Cettia; species Cettia cetti. Next base: position 184,892 of record VZUI01015104.1, on the reverse strand, counting down.
AGGTTCCGGGGCTACTTCCAGTGGTGCCGGTGGCTCCAGCCGGTGCTGGATGTTGGGAAGAGAGGCCCTGTTAGCTCCTGCACACCACGGAGCCCCGGTACCGCGCCGTGCCTCGCCTGCCCACGTGCTTTGTGTAGCTGCTGGGGGCTCAGTGTCCCCTTTGTCCTCCTGAAATTTCCCGGGATTTGGGAATGGAGGGACAAGAGGAGCGTTGAAGCGAAGGAGGACAAGTTGTGGGGTGTTTCTGTCTTTGTTTTGCTGAGTTTGAGGAGTTTGGGATGGGTTTGGTTGCTCGCTGAAGAACTCGTTTTGCCAGTCTTGGACAAGTTCACCTTCAGTCCCCGTGGACAATTCTGGAGCAGCTCCAGAGGTTGGAGAACCAAAGCAAGTGGCCGAAGAGGTGAAACAGCAATTCCAAACACAAACCTGTCCCAAGGACTTTGTGCTGTCCTTGAAAGGGATGGCACTGCCAGGCTGCTGCTCCTGCTGCAGGGGGAGCTGGCCCTGATCCTCCCCATGTCCCTCTCCTCTCTCCCAGTCCCTCTCCTCTCTCCCAGTCCCTCTCCTCTCTCCCAGTCCTGCAGCCCCACCATGTCCCTGCTGTGCCCTGGGCTCTCCTTGGCCACCTTTGGGTGCTGCCTCAGGACGTTCTCCCCATCCCCACCCATCCCCCTGGACTCTCTGTTCTCCTGACTGCTGATCCCTGAGCCCTTCAAAGGTCTCTCCTGACCCCAGGGCTTTTCCATGAGGGAAATCAGCTCCCAGCCCAGCAGTGCACACAGGGATGCAATTGTTTGCTCCATCAGCAGCGCTTCACAAACATTTCCAAGAATTCCAGCTGCTATTTTTCCTGCAGTCCTTCCCTAGGATCACCCACAACCATCAAAAATCCCTTATTTTCATCGCCAGCCTTTGCCACCTTCATTTTCCCTCTGCTTTGATAGAACAGTGCATCAGCCCAAGCCAAATGGAGATTTTTTTTTCTCACTGGGAGTTAATTTTGAGAAGCTCCAAGTGATTTTTCTCACTGGGAAATAACTTTGGGAAGCTCCAACACCGAGCATCCCATTTCCTGCCTCATTCCTTTTTCCATTGCAAAATGACCAAAGGAATACTGAACATCATCTGGGAGCTGGGAATTCTAAACCAGGGGCTTAAATGAAACTGATTTACTTAAAGCAACAAAAATTTGCCACTTACACTATGGCAGTTGACAACACACACCTCATCTCCAAGGAATCACAGCCAAACCCATCCCTGATCCCAAATTCACATTTTTTCCCTGCAACCGCTGTTTTGATCCTAAATTAATTTATTTTTTTTTGGTGCTCTTAGACGAGTCAAATTTTCCAAGCAGCCCTCTCCCGTTGGGTCATCAAACTTTAAATTGTCCATTTTAAAGATTTATTTCTTTCATTCTGGACAGGCTGGCGGCAGGATTTGGGTTTTCCTGGGGTTCTCTGGAGCGCGCTCACGCCGTGCACGCGCACAGGGGGAGATTTATGGCTCTCCAAAGATTCTTCCTAAAATATTTACAAAGTGGAGCTTGGAGCGGGAATGTTTGACTCGGCCATGGCTGTCAGGCCTCTGGGTGGCATGAAGGGGGGAATATAAACAGACCTTTTTTTCCATTCCCAAAAAAAAAATCCTATAAACCTTTTATCCTTTTTTTTTTTTTTTTTCCTTCCCCCTCCCATTGTTCTTCATTTTCCGGTGCCAGGTTTGAACCTATTTTGGAGTGAAAATCCAAATAAATTCTGTTTATCTGGACTGACTGAGACTGGTGGTGTTAAAGGACAGAGATTATTCCCTTTTCCTTTCTCTTCCCCTTCCCATTTCACGTGATTTCCGCAGAATTTTCACATTTTTGAGCAAACCCAGTTGGAAGCTCCTTTTCCTGAAGGACCAAAGCTGATTATTTCTGGGTCTTTCCCCCCAAAAAATCCAAATTCCCCTTTTCCTAGGCCAGCCCCACTCCCATGAGGGGGAGTGACCATCACTCAATCATAACAGAGTAGAAATCCATTAAATCTTTTTTTTATTCCCACTTTGCCGCGAGGATGGAACAGATCACACCCGAGCTCAGCTTTGTTTAAAAAAACCCCCAAACTAATATCAAACAGCATTTTATTTTATTTTCTCTTCTTTTATTTCATTCCCCCCCCCCCTCAAGGTTCAGGATAAATGGTACAAATGTAATAAATGTAAACTGCACTTGGCACCGTCAGGGTCAATAAATAACATAAAAAAGGGAGCGAGCGCGGGAGGCGTTTGGGAGGCGGCGCTTTGGGATCTAAATAAATAACATAAGTTACTTCCAATAAATAGCAGTATCCAAAATACAGATGCATTGCATCCACTTCTGCAGCCGGGCACGGGCCCGGCAATTCCGGAGGGGGAACGGGATAATCCGGATGGTGCTGGAACAGGAATCCCTTTTCTACCTTTTTTTTTTCCCCTTTCCCCCTTTTTTTTCCTTTTTTTTCTTCTTCCCCTTTTTGTCTTTTTTTCCTTTTTTCTTCTTCCCCTTTTTTCTTGCTTTTCCCCCTTTTTCCCTTTTTTCTTTTTCTCATTTTCTTTTTCCCTCTTTTCCTTTTATTTCCTTTTTTCTCTTTTAATTTTTTTCTCCTTTCCCCCTTATTTTTCCCTTTTTTCCATTTTCTCTTTACCCTCCTATCCCTTCTTTTATTTTTGTTTTCTTTTTGCCCTTTTTTCCTTTATTATTTTTCTTTTTTGCCCTTTTCCTCTTTTCCCCCTTTCCTTATTTACCTGCTCTTCTTTCCCCCATTTCCACCTTTTCATTTTAATTCTTTTTTTCCCTTCCCCCCTTTTTATTCCCTTTTCCCCCTTTTCCCTTTTTTCTCCTTTATCTTTTCCTCCTTTTTTCTTTTTTTCTCCCCCCTTTTTCCCTTTTTTCCTTTTCCCCATTTTTTCTTTTATCTCCCCCTCATTTTTCCTCCTTTTTCCTTTATTTCCTTTTCTCCCCCCTCCTCTTGGGCCTCCCCTTCGAGGCCATGCTTTGTTTAACCCAGAAGGAAAACACGTGGCAGCCCCGTTCCCAATTTACAACGGGCAGAAATCTGAGGCTCTGAACCCCACCAAAATTTATCTTGATAAATTGGGAAAATCCTTTCTCCCCAGCAGGATTCTGGAGCTGTTTAAACCCAGAACATTCTCTCTGAGAGCAGAAACGATGTTTTTGGACCCATTTCCCCCCTCCATGGATCCCAAATTTTGGGAGAGAGACCCTGGGAGCAAATGGGATCCCGAGAGATTTGTGGGATGTGTGGCTCTGATTCTTCCCCAAGCACGGCGTGTCCTGATGGAAAACCCACTGGAAACCCCAGAACTCCCCATGGCTGCGCTGGGAGAACACAACCCTGGGATTTTGCACTGTCACAGCCACTGGGATCATTTTAAACATCTCCTCGTTTCCAAACCTCCTGCTCTTCCAAACCCTCCTCTCCCAGGAGGAGCTGCAGCCCCAGACAAGCAAAAACCCAACCCCAAAATCCCCTAAACAGCTGTTGCACACTGGTTATTATTATTATTATTATTAATATTAATATTAACCAGCACATGGGATGCACACAAGGAGCCAGATGAGATTCTGCTGTGGCTTTGAGGAGGGAATTTTCCACTTTTTTTTTTTTCTTTTGCATTGTAGACATTCTTCCGGACAGCTCCAGCTCCTATTACAGCAGAGAGGGCTGGAGAAATGGAAAGCATTAGGGAAAGCTCAGCCTTTCTATTGGAACCACATTTCCAGGGCCGGGTGGCAGCGGGATGGCACCGGGAAAACTGAAGGAGCTCCATGAGGAGCCCTGAAAAAGACATGGAAGCAGAATCCATCCTTTTGGCCACACCACGATGCCCCAGCTCACCCCATCGGGGAGTTTTGTGGCTGCAAATCCCAGCTGTTTCCCAAAAAAAAAAAAAAAAACCAACAAAACCTAGCAGGAGCAGTGTGAGGCAGATGGGGAACATCCCCTCCACACGGGCCGGAGCTCCACTGCCAGCAGGGGGAAATTTAAAAAAAAAAAATAATAAAAAGAGAGAAAAAAATGATGGATTGGAGCTATTCCTGCTGGTTTAACACAGCATTGCATTGAGTCAGGTTTTCCTCCCGGTTTTGGGGGCTCCAGGCTGGGTTTGAATTGGGAATTGGGGGGTTTGGCAGCTGGGAGATGTCCCAACCCGAGCTGCTCTGCTGCTCCCCCGTCCCCTCATCTTCCTTCTGCTCCCGACACCTCCCTGGTGAGAGGAGGCTCCCTTGGGCCGGGTGCCCACCATCAAGGCACCCTAAATCCCTGGATTCTGCCCAAAAAAATCCCAAACCACGCTGCAAACCCTCCAACTTCTCCCCATGACAGAGGCAGCTCCTGCTCCAGATTCTCCTCTGTGGCACCAGGTCCTGCGCTGCTTCCACAACACCTTCCCTGCCTTCCCTGCTCTGCTTCCATTTATTTTATTTTATTTTATTTTACTGCAGCAAAACTAATTTTAGTTTTATAGCAGCGAGACCTGGAAAGCACCCAAGCCCTTGAGAGGACAGTTATTATTATTATCGTTATTATTATTAGATTTGGGTGCTTTTTTTTTCCCCTTAAACTCGAGTGAGCCGCTTATCCATTGTGAGCCCGGCGCTGCTCCCGCTGCCCATCTGCCACTCCCATCCTCCAGCTGATTATTTTGGGCGACTTTTCCCATTTCCAGCCAAAACCAGGGCTGCAAACTCACACCTTGGTTCGGGAGCTGCACCTGCAGCGTGGAGTTTATTCCCTCTCAGTTCCCATTTCCCGGGTGCAGGTTTCACACCCCACACCCGCGGCTGCCTCCTGCCTTTTCCAAAATCCAGGGAAAACTCCGTGTTACAGAGTCCAGGCTGCCTTTCCGGGCCGCCAGCCCCGCTGAAGGATGGTGTTTATATTCCTCCACTACACCCTGGCTCTGCTCAGCCAAAAGCTGCGTTTGGATAAAAAGGAAAAGTAAAAAAAAAAAAATCCCCACCAGCCTGTGTGGAGGTTGGGAATGTGACACTGGAGATGCTGTCCTGCACCCCAGCCCATCCCAAGCGATGCCATCCTGCTCCCCCAAACCCTGCAGCACCATCCCTGTGCTGGGATCACCACCAGCAGCCTTCCTCCTCCTCCTCGGGATGAAGGCACAGGGGATTTTTCCCCTCGTTTTACCAGAGAGAGGAGCCAGGACGCCCCGGGGGACGGGGGGTGGCACACGGAGTGTTTTCCCTCACGTTGGTTAATGCCCAGGACATGACACCAATATTCTCCTTCTGTTTATGATTTGCTTTTTCTGGGAAAGGAGCCAAGGGGAGAAAACCCATCAATCCCAGGCAACAAATCGAGCCTGCCCAGGGAATGTGAAAGTCTGCGGGCTCATTTATTTCCCCGCAGAGTAAACAGCAGTGACACTGCTGTAAATGCGAGAGGAGCCAAGCCCGGCACTGAGTCCCCCTCTCCCGCAGGATTCCAGCCCCGACCAGGGGATGGGAGATCCTCCCGGGAGAGCCGGGGGGGATTTTGGGAGACGCCAAACCAGGGATGCTCCTGCCCACGCCGCCGAGTGCCGCGGCTCTGCTGGTGGCCCTGGGGAGGTTCTGTCACCTCCCTGGCGGTGGCCGGGCTCCGGCCCAGCTGCCCGTGGCAGGGGCACGGGAGGTTAATCCAGTTACTTCAGATTATCCCGAGTTTTAAGAAGAACAGCCCCAGGGCTGCAGGAACGAGACGATGGCAAAAGGGGAACAAGCCAGAGGGAGTCAGAGCCACGCACACAAAACACTGTCGGTGTTTCTGTGTCCCCAAACACCGGGATCTGGGGTGGCTGAACCTCCCCCAGCAGCACAGGGTGGTCACAAAACCCCAGAGCTACAGAGAGAAGGACTCAGCTCCCACCCTGGGGCGGCACAGGCCACCTGACACACTCCAAACATGTAATGCACCCCAAAACACACCCTGAGTGTGCAGCACACCCCAAAACACACCCCGGGTGTGCGGCACACCCCAGGTGTGCAGCACATCCCAAAACACACCCCAGGTGTGCAGCACACCCCAAAACACATCCCAGGTGTGGAACACACCCCAAAACACATCCCAGGTGTGGAACACATCCCAAAACACATCCCAGGTGTGGAGCACACCCCAAAACACACCCTGCGTGTGCAACACACCCTGTCCAGCAGCAGCACTTCTCACAACACCCCCTGCATGTACCACGCCCCTGTGCCACACCCATGTGCCACACCCTGACACAGAACCCCTGGCACGTGCAGGTCCCCCCATGCCACACACACCTGTGCTGCACCACCCCCTGTGCGGGTAACATGGCCTGTGACACCTGTGACACCTGTGACACCTGTGACACCTGTGACACCTGTGACATTTGTGACACCCAGTGCAGCCCGTGCACGCCGAGGGGCTGGACACACCCTGTGCACCTTGCACACCCACTGTCACCTCAGCAGGGACCACCGGGCCACCCGCAGAGGGGACAACAGCCTCCAGCAGCCGTCACCACTCCGACCACCCCCGCCACGGCGGCGGCCACGTCTCTAGTCCTGCGCGGCCGGCGGGACGGTGACACCGAGGGACACGCCAGCGGCTCAGTCTCTCCTCCTCCGGCCGCTCCAGCCTCCATCCCGGCCCCTGCTCCCGGGCGTCCCCGTCACACGCAGCCGCACTCCTTGGCCGACAGCTCGTTGACGGTGTAGTAGCGGTTGTAGGCGTCCAGGAAGGACACGTCGTCGTCGTAGGCCAGCGGCCTGCAGCAGGGCCGCGCCCGGATCTTCTCCTTCCGGATCTTTCTGCGGCTCCTCATGCTCTTGAGGGAGAGGTCGTAGCTGCGCACGGCGGCCTCGCAGGTGCCGCTGCAGTAGCGGAACAGAACGGTCTCGTCCGACTCGTAGCCCAGGCCCAGCTCGCTGACGCTGACCTCCAGCTGGCGCAGCTCGCAGGGTTTGTGGCGGGCGCGGGCGCGTTTGCGGCGGCTGCCGGCGCGGGGGAACAGCGGCAGCTCGTGCCCGCCCGAGTTCATGGCCTGGCGGTAGCGCTCCACCAGCGCCGAGAGCAGCTGCCGCAGCTCGCCCTCCGTGTAGCTCTCCAGCAAGGCGCTGTCTGCAAGAGGAGGGGATGGGGTTAGGGGGTGTCCCCATGGGGTTATTGGGGTGGGTGGAGGTGGATTGAGGTGGGAGATTGTTTGGGGGTGAGGGGCTTGGGGTGATCCAGGAGGGAGGTGGTTTGGGGTGGGTGGGTAAGCTCAGGATGGAGAGGTCCTGGGGTGGGTGGATGTCCCCCAGGATGCAGATTCCCTGGGATGGGTGGACATCCTCCAGGATGGGGATTTCCTGGGACGGGTGGACATCACCCAGGATGGAAATTCCCTGCCATGGGTAGTAATCTCAGGATGGAGATCCCCTGGAATGGGTGGCCATCCCCCAGGACAGGGATTCCCTGGGATGGGTGGTAACCTCAGGATGGAGATTCCCTGCAGTGGGTGGACATCCTGCAGGATGGAGATCTGCTGGGATGGGTGGACATCACCCAGGATGCAGATTCCCTGGGATGGGTAACCATCCTCCAGGAGGAAGGTTCCTTGGGGTGCATGACTCCCAGGATGGAGATTCCCAGGAGTGGGTTAACATCCACCTGGATGGAGATCACCTGAGACGGGAGATCCTCCATGGCTGAGGATCTCAGGATCCTCCAGGATGGAGGTGCCTTAAAGTGCATGGATGATCCCCAGGATGGAAATTCCCTGAGGTGAGAGGACATCCCTCAGAATGAAAATTCCCTGGAGAGGGTGAACATCCCCTAGGATGGAAATTCCCTTGGGGCAGGTGGATTTGGGGAGAAGCACTGATAAATTTCCTATTTTTAGTTTCACTATGGCCTGGGACCCCCAAGACCCCAAGGGCTGCCCCTGAGACCCCAGGGCCAGCAACCAGCACTCAAACTGTGCTGGCACTGCTGGCAACACCCACATCCCTTTGTCCCAACCCTAAATCCAGGGTTATTCCAGCTCAGCTCCGCAGGAGGCACAGGAAAGACAGAGGAAAGCATGATTTGACAGCTTGTCATCGATTTCCAAATTTCCACCCAAAAAAAAAAAGCAGTTCCTCTGGTTTGGAATCAAAACAAACACGTGGGGATTTCCAGCCCTCAGGGAGCACCGAGGGGTGAGCGGGGGGAGCTGCTGCCCTGCCCTCGTCCTCAGCTCCTGTTTGACATTTTCCATTTGTAAAAAATAGCACAGAACTAAAAAAAAAAAAAATTACAAAAAAAACCCCCATTTGTAGGAAAAAAAAAAAAAAAAGCAGCTTCTTTGCTGCAAATGAGCTGTTTGAGTTTCCCGCTGCAGAGAGCTGCAGTGTTCACACCAAAGCTTGGCACCCAGTGCTTGCCCCAAGTTTGTGTTTAAAGCCTCCTAAAGGGGATGTTTGGCTGCAGGAGAGGGCAGGGAAGGACCCCACAGGGATTTGGGGGGATCTGTGGGGTCGGGGTGGGGGACAATGACCCCGGGAGGGAGGAGCAGGAGCTTACACTGGGCCAGCAGAGAGCCGTGGCGTTGCAGGGCCCGAGGGGATCTCCGCGGAGCCGCTGGCAGCGAGGAGGAGGAGGAGGAGGAAGAAGAAGAAGAGGAGGAGGAAGAGGAATCCCGTGAGGAAGACGGCGAGGAAGGCAAGGGGCTGAGTTCCCGGCTTCCGCTGAACATGTCTCTACAAACTAAAATGGATAACATGGAACTGAGGAGCATCGATGCAATGGCTGCAAACTTCCATACCTTCATCTTAGAGCAAGTCAGAACATTGAAACTCTGCAAAACAGGCAAAACAAAAATCCTTAATGCGTGCCCCGAGCCCCCCGAGCCCCTCCCTCCCTCCCTCCCTCCCTCGGGGTCCCCTCAGCTCCAGCTCCTCCTGTCCCCACACCAGCACGGTGCTGAGATGGGGAAACTGAGGCACGAGGGATGAGCTGGAGTGGGAGATTGGCCATGGAAAAGGTGACTTGGGGCTGCTGGTGGCAATGGGGACGAGGTGGCAGCAATGGCATCAAAGTGGCACCAATGGGGACAAGGTGGCACCAGTGGGGATGAGGTGACACCAAAGCTGACGAGGTGGCACCAGTGAGGACAAGGTGACACCAGTGGGGACAAGCTGGTGGCCTCATCCCACCCCTTCCCAATGAACACAGCTGCCCTGACAGGTGGATTCTCCCCTCCCTCCACCCTCGCAGTGGCAGAGGACAGGGACACTCCTGTCACCCCTGTGACACCTCTTCCCTGGCACCTGGGAAGGGGAGAGCAGCAGGAGGAGTCCCTGACTCTGATGGGTTTGATGTCCCTGTCCCCTCCTGGCTCCTGTGTTTTATTTCAGCTCTTTGCAAACTCCAAATATTTTTCCTTTTTAAATAAATTTTTCAGGGAGGTACTATAAAAACTAAAAAAAAAAAAAAAAAAAAAAAAAGGGGGAAAAAGGAGAAAAGGAAAAAAAACCCCCAATCCCAGTTTTATAATATTTACCAAATAGAATTTACTGTGGGGAAAAAATGTTTATTTTAAATTGGAATGTGACAGGTTTGCTTTTTTTATATTGTAGAAAACACCACACTGGTGACCTCCCCCTCATCACCACATCCCTTGTTATTATGGGATGCAGACAATTCCCTGTTCACCAACAGGAATGAGATACCCTGTAGGTTACGGGATCATTGTAGGACCCAGCCAGAGTCTAAATATTTCCAAGGGGTTATAAACAATGCCAAGATAGAAAAAGAATAGTTTGGCCTTATAAGGAGGGAAGAGGATGGAATTCCAGCGGGTCCGGAGAGGCAGCACTGGCCTGGACACCGGGAATGGGATGGGAGCTGGGAGAGGCTGCTGGGAGCTCTGGGAGCACTGGGAGCACTGGGAGCACTGGAGGGGGTTGGTGACAGCCCTGTTTGCTACTGGTCTCATCCCACCAAGGCAAGGGAGAGCCGGGATCCATCCTGCAGGAGAGTGATGGAGGGGGATGCAGGAGGATGGAGGAGGATGGAGGAGGATGGAGGAGGATGCAGGATGTTACAGGATGTTACAGGAGGATGGAGGATGCTCTAGGATGGATTGAGGATGGATGGAGGAGGATGCAGGAGGATGGAGGAGGATGCAGGATGATACAGGAGGATGGAGGATGCTCTAGGATGATGGAGGAGGATGGAGGAGGATGGAGGGTGCCAGGTGTGTTCACATCCACGCTCATCATCCTGACAGGCCGTGGTGGGAATGATGATGGGACAAGGGGGAACGGCTTCCCACTGCCACAGGGCAGGGACAGGTGGGACACTGGGATGGAATTCCTGGCTGGAATGAACTTCCCACAGCAGCTGTGGCTGCCCCTGGATCCCTGGAGTGTCCAAGGCCAGGCTGGACCGGGCTTGGAGCACCTGGGACAGTGGAAGGTGTCCCTGCCATGGCAGGGGGTGGGACTGGATATTTAAATTCCCATTCTGGAATTCCACATTAATCAGGTGCCTTCAGTTCTGATTTCACCCTGGAAATAAGAGCAGGAGCAGGGAACAGGCACTGAAAATCCCCTGGAATCCAAACCCTTCCCAGCAAGGCAGCAGGATCCGTGCTCAGGGGTGCAGGAAAAAGAAAACCCCAATTTGCTCCTGGACAAAATCAGTGGAAATGAAGGATTTGTGAAGAACCAGCAGCTCCAGGGGAGGGTTTGGGAGGGAGAAGAACACTTTGTTCTGCTCTCCAAGAGGACAAACAGCTTCTAACAGCTGACGTTGGGTATTTTGGGAGACGAACAATCAGCAGTGGGATCACACAAACCCCTGGGCTGAAGCTCCATCACCCAGGGGGGCTCAGCCCCCTTTGTCCTGCTCCAGGGAGGAAAAGGCTGGGCTGGAGCAGGGCTGTGACACTCGATCCCACCACCTGAGAAAGGGCCTCTGGCTTCTTGCAGGCCCATAAAATTTTAGGAGAGCGTTTCCAGCCTCGCTGCACGTCCCATAAAAAAGCCTCCCATTCCGGCAGCCAGAAATCCTGGCCCCCACCCACTCGCCTGTGACCTTTCAAAAGACTCAAATCCCAGCTCCAACGTGCAAAACAATAACAACAAAGTTATTCCAGGCTTTGCTGTTGGTTTCTTTTGCTCTAAAAAGCCCCAGACCAGCCCCGTCCAACCTGGCCTTGGACGCTTCCAGGGATGTCGATGTTTCCACTTGTTTTTCCTGATAAATCAAAATCCAGCAACTCCAATCCCTGCAGACTTTTTTGCCCACAAAAAGTGGAGTATTTGGGGTCCTCTGGCGTCCCTCACTTCTCACACTCTCACTTTTCCCCATCACTCTTGTTTTTTAACCCCACTCCCAGTTTTTCCAGCAGACTCTTGGGATTTTTTCCCATATCCACTGACTCCTAAAGCTCCCAGAGTCATGAGATGAGTGAGAAAAGCAAATTTATTTTTTTTTTTCTCCTAAATCCTCCTTGCTGAAGGGTTGAAAGAAGGAGACGCCAAAACTTTCAGTGCTGATGCTTCAAAGCCGAGGACCCAAAAAGACATTATATTCTAAGTGTGCCATAAATTTTCCGTCGATTCATGTTTCCGGGCATTGATTCATTATTTTCCAGAGCCCAGCCTCAAGAATGGATGAAGCCACGGTGTGGCCGAAGGATTTTTGGCAACACAACACACTTGGAAAGACGAAAGCCTTGACGGGACATCAGAGAGAGCTTCCACCTGCCACACACTGTTTATTTGAGTGCCTTACATGGGAGCCAGGCTGCTTTGAAATCCCGGCTCCTCATGACTCATCCCGCAGGAATTAAACAATTTCCATGGGCAGCAGCTCCGGAGGCTGCTCCTCCAGCCGGCTCAAAGCCTGGTCCTGCTCACAGGATGAGGCTGGGTTGTCCTGGAGAGGATGGGGGTGGTGGAGAGAGAGATTGTTCCCAAAATTGCCACAGATCTTACCCAAAACTTCCTCAGATTTTCCCAAAAAAATCCCTCGGACCATAAGAAAAACTCCCTCAGATTTTCCCCAAAAACGTCCTCAGACTGTCCTCAAAACTCCTCCAGATTTTCCCCAAAAACTTCCTTGGATTGCCCTCAAAACTCCTCCAGATTTTCCCCAAAATTTCTTCAGATTTTTCCCAAAATCTTCCTCAGATTGCCCTCAAAACTCCTCCAGATTTTTCCCAAAAACTTCCTCAAACTAAAACTCCTTCAGATTTTCCCCAAAAACTTCCTCAGTCTGTGCTCAAAACTCCTCCAGATTTTCCCCAAAACCTCTTCAGATTTTCCCCAAAACTCCTCCAGATTTTTCCCCAAAACACAAAGGAGGGGGAAATGTCCCTGTCCCCATCTCCAGCTCTGCTCTGGGGACAGGCAGTGCCACCACCTGCTTGGCTGGGGACAGGGACACCTCATCCAGCCTGGCACTGGCACAGCCCCGAGCTCGGAGTGGTGCCCACGGTGCATCCTCAGCTCATCCTCAGCTCATCCTGCTCCTCCTCCTCCCCCTGCAGCTCCTCCTGCTCCCCCGTAAGCAGAAGCAGAGCAGACACATGGTTCTGCTTTGCCTCAGTGAAATCCAGCCCCAGAGCTCGCCCCCAGAGCCCCCCAGAGCCCCCCAAAGGGCCCAGAACAAATCCTCACCCCTGGGATGCAGCCCTGCTCTCCTGGGAAAGGATTGGGGCACTCCTGGGGGAAGTGGGAGCCTGGAGAGGGAACAGAGCTGAGCCCGGACCCAGGGGATGGGGAGAGGGAATGGGATGGGGGAATGGGATGGGAGAGGGAATGGGATGGGGGAGAGGGGATTGGGATGGGGAGAGGGATTGGGATGGGGAGAGGGATTGGGATGGGGAGAGGGGATTGGGATGGGGAGAGGGAGATGGGATGGGGGGAAGGATAGGGGATGATGAGTATGAAACAGGATGATGGAGAGGGAGGAGATGGTGGAGAAGGAGGTGGGAGGATGGAGAGGGAGATGGGATGGAGGAGGAGGCAGGATGGTGGAGACATAGAAGGAGATGGTGGAGAGGGAAATGGGATGGAGGAGATGGAGGTGGGATGGAGGAGGAGATGGGCTGGTGTGGGGCAGGAGGAGCTCCAGCCCTCCCAGAGCAGGCTGAATGCTCCCACGCTGCCAGGACATTTGTTTGGGCTGAATTACGGAGGGTTTGGTTTACATCTCTCCAAACATCTGGAGAGCAAAAAAAGCCACCCCAACCCCCTAACAGGGTGGAAATAATAAGGAAAAGCCCCCCCACCGAGCCTGTGGGATGGGGATGGATCAGCCAAGGGCACCCCGTGGTGCCGGGGGCGATGCTGGGGGCGGTGGCCAAGTCGTGGTTGGAGAAGGGAGCCTGGGGAGTTTCCACCCAGCAGAGCAGCTCTTGCTGCTCCATTCCATACTCCCACCATCCCATGGAATCACTGAGCCCCACTGGATTGGGTTGCAGGGGACCTTGAAGCCCACGCAGTGCCACAGGCAGGGTCACCTTCCACCCCTTCCACCATCCCAGGCTGCTCCAAGCCCTGCCCAACCCGGCTGAAATTTTCCCTCATTTTGGGTTTGGCAGAGCCAAAACAACTCAGAGGGCTGAGCACTGCAGGAGCAGCAGGACAAGGCAGGAATTTGGGGACACCGAGCCATCCCTCCACGCCATGTCCACATCCCAGCCACCAAAAGGAATCATCCTTGGGAACGAGCAGCACAGGACCCCCAGAGCCCCCCCAGCAGGGCCAGAGCCCAAGGAGGAGGAGGAGGAGGAGGAGGAGATGCCCTGTCCCATATTCCTGAGCTGGGAAAGGCCACGGTGCCAACAGGAACGGAGCAGGGAGGGCTCCAGCAGCTCTTCCAGGAGGAAAAGGAGCACAGGGGAGGAAAATCCCAATTTGTGCCGGGGCCAAGGGGCACCCTGAGCCATCCCAGGGACAGCGTCCCGTGCCCGCTTTGCAAATCCCCCGGGATGGAAATCCCGGCACCGGAGCAGCTCCGGTGGTCCCAACCCAGAGACCCCGCGGCCACGACCCTCCTGTCCCTCCCCACCCCCGGGAGCTCCCCCCAGACCCATTTTGGGGCTGGATTTCTGCACGGAACCCCGGGCACAGACCCCCGGGGCGGTGCTGACCCGTCTCACCGAGTCCCGCGGGGTCCCCGTTCCCTCCATCCTGCACGACGTTGGGATGCGGGGAAGCTGCGGGCCCGGAGGGATAAATCCATGCCCTGGGAAGCTGCGGCGGAGCCTTTGATTCCTTCCCCGGAGGTCTCGCGTGGGCTTTCATGTCATTAATTAACGGGATGCGCAGCGGGCGCCCGGCGGGGAGGAATCCCGCTGGATGCGGAGCCGAGCGCGGGGATTTCCGCCGCCGCCTCCCCCTGCTGGGACCAGTCTGGGACCAGTTCAGTCCCAGTTCAGTCCCGGCTGGGCTCAGCTCATCCCTGCAAAGGCAAATAACGATGCTGTTCGCCCTCCGGCCTCGGCATCCCTTGGTTCCCGCCGCATCCCCATCCCCGGCACTCGCCGGGACACGCCGGAGGCTGGGAATGCAGCTGCAATATAAATCAGCAGGAAATAAAAGCGTGGTTTGATGCAGCACAGCTCCCTGCAGTGTCACCCAGCCCGGCTCGGGGACACCCGGGGGTGTCTGTGCAGAGCCTTGGGGACACCTGGCCGAGATCTGCCCCCCCCCGACACCCCCCAGCTCTGAACATCATCATTAAACCCCGCACGTTTCGGGGATATTTATTCCCTTCCCAGCTAAAAAACTGCATTTAAAAGGCATTTAAAAGTCGTGGTGGGGTGGGCATGGGCGGTCCCAGTTTGTGGCCCCAGTTTGAGGCCCCAGTTTGAGGCCCCAGTTTGTGATCCCAGTTTGAGGCCCCAGTTTGTGATCCCAGTTTGTGATCCCAGTTTGTGATCCCAGTTCATGGTCCCAGTTTATGGTCCCAGTTTGTGGCCCCAGTTTCTGGTCCCAGTTTGTGTCCCCAGTTCATGGTCCCAGTTTGTGGCCCCAGTTTGAGGCCCCAGTTTGTGATCCCAGTTTGTGATCCCAGTTTCTGGTCCCAGTTTGTGGCCCCAGTTCATGGTCCCAGTTTGTGGTCCCAGTTCATGGTCCCAGTTTATGGTCCCAGTTTGTGGCCCCAGTTCATGGTCCCAGTTCATGGTCCCAGTTTGTGCCCCCAGTTTGTGGTCCCAGTTCATGGTCCCAGTTTGTGCCCCCAGTTTCTGGTCCCAGTTTGTGCCCCCAGTTTGTGGCCCCAGTTCATGGTCCCAGTTTGTGCCCCCAGTTTCTGGTCCCAGTTTGTGGCCCCAGTTCATGGTCCCAGTTTGTGGCCCCAGTTCATGGTCCCAGTTTGTGGTCCCAGTTCATGGTCCCAGTTTCTGGCCCCAGTTTGTGGCCCCAGTTTCTGGTCCCAGTTCATGGTCCCAGTTTGTGGCCCCAGTTTCTGGTCCCAGTTTGTGGCCCCAGTTCATGGTCCCAGTTTATGGTCCCAGTTTCTGGTCCCAGTTTCTGGTCCCAGTTTGTGGCCCCAGTTTGTCCCCGCCGACCCCAGCAAGGTGTGGCAGCCCCGCCAAGGTCACCGCGGCTGCAGCAGCCCCAAACCCTCCCTAAGCCGATTCCCTCAGGTCTAAGCAGCAGCAGGACCCGCCCTTCACGGGAAGAGGTGAGTAATTAGAGATTAATTGCAGATAAAATCAAGGAATTGCCCGGCGCCGCCGCGGGAGCGTGTGGCTCCAGGTGAGGTAACACCGAAACGGGGAAGGAGGAGGGGATGTCTGCAGGAAAACTCCCTGCAGCTGAAGGGCAGAGAAAAATCAAATTTTATCGCTTGAAATCCCACCAAAACCGGGATGGTTTATGTGGCCACGGAGGAAATCAGGGATAACACCAGCCAAGGACCCCCCACCCACTGCTGGGCGCCTTTGGGTGCTGCTGTGCCAATCCCCTGCACGCCTGATGCTGCTTTTCCAGCCCAATTTTTTCCCTCTTGTGCCAAAACGTGGACTGTGAATGTCAATAATTTTTTGGATCCAGAGCAATGCTCCCACCCCCCCGGAATTAATAAACCTCCCTAATGCCAAAAAGGGGTGGTTTGTCAGAGGAAACTAATTACTGTGGCTTGTTTGAACAATCCCAGTGCCTCGGGAAAGAGGGTTAAAAGCTTAAATTTTGGCAGGGAGACGGAGCCCAGACCCCAGATGTGCTTTGCTCTGGGCCCGTTTCGACACCGTTGGTATCTGAGAGCTGCGCTGGGGGCAAAAATCTCCTTTTTCCCAGGAAAGGAAAAGCCCTCGGTGGGATCAAGGAGGGAGAAAAACGCCAGAGGCAGGAGGGCTGCCACGACAGCACAGCTTGGCCACTTTCCCCTTCCCTGTTTTGTAGGGTTTCCGCTGCTGTGGATTCCCCAAATCCCTTGGGGGGGGTCACCGTGCCTCAGTTTCCCCCTTGGAAAAACACCCTGGGAGCGCCTTGAAGGATTCCAGGGATTAATTCCTGATTTTCCCCGGGGTTCCACATGCCTCAGGTGTGCTGGCCTGATCCCTTCAGCTCCCACCTGAATAATTCCCATTCTCGTCCCTAGGGAAAGAGCTCCCGCCCCGGCCCAGCATTCCTGCGGGATGCAGGGAGGAGCGGTGGGATGGGGGAGCCGCATCCCGCGGGATGAGCATCCGCCCGCATCCTCAGCAGCATCCCCAGCAGGCAGCACGGGTGATGCTGAGGGGGGAATTCCCCCGTTCTTCCCTCTCTTCTCCCCACAGATCCCAGATCCCCGTTCTTCCCTCTCTTCTCCCCACAGATCCCAAATCCCTGTTCTTCCCTCTCTTCTCCTCACAGATCCCAGATCCCCGTTTTTCCCTCTCTTCTCCCCACATCCCGGATTCCCATTCTTCCCTCTCTTCTCCTCTCAGATCTGGGATCCCCATTTTTCCCTCTCTTCTCCCCACAGATCCTGGATCCCTGTTTTTCCCTCTCTTCTCCCCACGTCCCAGATTCCCATTCCTCCCTCTCTTCTCCCCACAGATCCCAGATCCAAATTCTTCCCTCTTGTCTCCCCACAGATCCCAAATCCCCGTTCTTCCCTCTCTTCTCCCCACAGATCTGGGATCCCCATCTTCTCCCCACAGTTCCCTGATCCCCGTTCTTCCCTCTCTTCTCCTCACGGATCTGGGATCCCCATTTATCCCTCTCATCTCCCCACAGTTCCCTGATCCCCATTTTCCCCTCTCTTCTCCCCACATCCCGGACTCCTGGCTGCACAGAAGGAGCCGGCTCTTCCCAGGGATTAGGGAGCTTTGCCGAGGGCACCGAGACCAGAGCGAGGTTTGCAAATCCAATTTGCACTAAACCCTCGCCGTGGCTTTTGGCTGGAGCAGGGTCTGGGATCCCATTAGGATTTACTGTCCGACTCCAGCGGGAACTGCCAACACATTGAACCACTTAAGGCTGCTGCAGAGCGAGCAGATGAGGAATTCCACCCAGGACAGCCAGAGCAGCAGCACTGGGAACGGGGATTTTAGCCAGGAGCAGTTCAGAGCTGGGAGATGCTTGGGAGAAATGGGGCTGGAGGTGATGGGAAGAGCTGGAAGGTCTCCAAAGGGCAGCAGGGCCTGAGGTTTCTGTCAGTGCAGGGAAAACCTGCTGGGAGCCCTCAGGGATGAGAGGTTTTCCACTGGGAAGAGCCCCACGGTTCCCAAAAAAGCAGAGTTGTCCCTCTGCTCCCAGCCAGGACATGGGTGTGCAGGGGGAGCTGCTCTGCCCTTCCCACCCCTCTGGCCTCTCCCAGGGCTCAGACCCAGCTGAGCTGTGGGTAAAAGATTGGGATCGTTGCTCCTGCTGCCATAAAAACCTGATTGTGTGGAACGCAGCCACCCAACCCCTGCCCACACCCCTGCAGAGGAGCTGCCAGGGGAGGCCAGGTGACACAGACAGGGACAATCTCCACCTTCGTGTGCCCATTTTCCACCTTTCCCAGACCAGAGGCTGCTCAGAGCAACAAGAAATTCAGGAAAGATGATGGCACGGCCAAAGAACTCCAGAAAAACCTGGATTGGGGCATTTTTCTGTCACTGCCCATGGGAATGGGGTTGGCAGCTGGTCCTGCTGCAGCTCCTGTGCTGGTGGTCAGGGAGGAAAACATCGACCATCCTCAGATTCACTGCCCAGAGAAGCTCTGGAAGTGTCCAAGGCTTGGAGCAACCTGGGACAGTGGGAGGTGTCCCTGCACAAGGTCCTTTCCAAGCCAAACCATTCCATGATTCTGTGAGCTGCTCCTGGAGGGGGTGAGGGCCAGACCCCTCCTCTGCCAGGGAGACCCCACCACAAGCGATGCTTCACCAGGGCACAGCTCAGCAATCTCCACTCTCTCCGTGCTCAGAGGGTTCACACCACCCCAACCCTGCCTGGATCCTCCCAACTTCTCCTTTTCCCTCCCTAAACTTCTCTTGGATATCAAACAGGTGGGATTTTCCCCCAGTTCAGGGTGATGCTGGCTGGTCCAGCCTGGCTCAGAGGAGCTTTGCTGCCTCCTCTGTCCTCCCCCAGCGCTGGCACCGTCCCTCCCAGGCAGCTCCAAGGAGCTGCTAAGCCTCAAAAATGTGTTTTTAATAAGCCAACAGCACTTAATGAAGACAGCAGCTGCCCTGTTAAATCAGAGCCCTCCCTCTGGGGAGGATGGGATGGCTGCTCCTGGCTGGGACCCTCAGCAGTGAAGGTGCTTTGCTTTGTTTGGGCTGCCTTTGGTGTCCCCCTGTGCCACACGAGGATGCAGAGAGGGAAAAACCCAGAGAAAACCAAAAAAGCCACTCCAGCACCTGGCTGGGAGCATTCCCTGCCTGTTCCTCCCAGCACAGCTGCAGTTTGGGGAACAAAACCTCTGGGATGGACCCTGTGAGGGTTTGGGATTTGGGTTTGCAGGCCCTGCTCTGCTCCAGGACTGGGGGCTCTGCCCTGTGTCACCGTGCCATTGGCCACCAGATGCCACCAGCAAAACCCACAGCCCTGGTGGGAGTGAGGACAATAAATACACCCTGGGCTCCCAGGCAGCTCCTTCAGCCAAAAGCAAGATTATTAAAGGCAGAAAGGCCCCCACGAGCCTCGGGGCTTGGTCAGTTCTGCGTGGCTGCCGTCACCAGCAAGACCCAGAGTCAACAACCGTGGAGCAAAGTTGGTTTTCTCCCTGGGAGGAACCAGGGCTGGGTTTACAACCACCCCTAAACCAGGCCAGGATTTAATTGAGGGAGCCACAAAAGCAGGACCCTGCTCCTGAATTATCTCAGAGAGCTCCAGGATGGGATTCATCACCCTGCCCAAGCAGCACAGGACCCTGTGCAGCAAAAAAAGCTGCAGAAACAGAGCAAAACTCAACCCCTGCTTTGGATTATTGCAGCCTGGGAGCGATGCTGGAGGAGGAACTTCCCCTCCTGGGACATCTCCTGCTCCTCTGCCCTGCAGCCCCCAGCCCTCCCCTCCAAGCCTGCCCCTGGAGCCGCCTCAAAGGGAACCTCTGCTGCGGGAAAAACAAATTAAACGCGGTTCCATCCGAATGAAAAGAGCCCAGAAAGGCGGCGCTGCTGCGAGTGGCATCGCCTGCGAGGGGCTTTGAAGGGCGGCGGGAGGAAACGCTCCTCGGAGCACAAGGCGGTGGCAAAGAGATTGTTTCAATTTAGCTCTGGGATGCTGAGCTACAAAGCGAGCCCGTGTGGGGTTTTGTGAAGGAGAAGGGATGGGAACGGAGCTGCTCGTGGTATTTCCCCTCCCGGGGTGGCTGCAGAGGGGGCGGCTCCGCTCGGGATGCTCCGTCACACGAGAGCAGCGCTGCGCCACGCCTGGCACGGCCGGGAGGGAGCCTCGCTCCCTCTTCTCCAAGTTTCACAGCGAAACTCTGCTCCAGAGTGGCCAAATCCCAGAAAAAAATCGGAGTTGGGTGGGATTTCTCCAGTCCAAGCCATTCGTGGTGGTGCTGGAGTAGATGGCTCACCTCGACCAGGGGACTGGATCACCCCATGGCTGCACTCCTGGGGTGCCAAGGGATCCCAGTAAAACAAACCCACACCAGTAAGACCCTCCCCAGTCCTGCAGCCCCTCCCCTGCTGATGGGAGCCCACACAGGGCCTCCTCCCCTCAGCATCTCCCTCTGGCCGAGGCTCAGCCCTGTTGAGCTGCTCTGTGGGCAGGGGTGACATCCAGAGGCAGCTGCCAGCTCTTCGTGCCCCCCAAACCCCCCCCGTGAGGGCGTGACCCCGCTCAGCACCACAGGACGGGGAGAGGACAGGGCTCCAAATGCCACCCTGCCCGTGCTGCGCTGGGGACAGCCAAGGTGACACCTGCTCTGGCCACACCTTTGGCTGGGCTGTGCTTATGGCTCGTGACCTCAAAACCGGGATATTGCAAATCCTACATCCATCCCTGCAGGACCACCCCCCCAAAAAAAAAAGTGCAAATCAACCCCAGAGCGCATCCCGGAGCACCCACGGCCCAAGGGGGCTCCGGGAGGGAGGTGACTGAGGGCGATGTCATCACGGCAGCGCCGTGGGAGGGCACCCAGTGCCACCAGGGCCGGGCGCAGTGCCACCCGCCCCCTGTGCCAGCCTGTCCCCCCGGCAGTGACACCGCAAACCGCACCGGCGCCTTTTATTTCCAGCCCGACCGCCAGGCCTGGAAGGCGCTGGGGTCTCTGAAAAGCCCGGAGGAGCTCGGCCCCGGTGCCGCATCGTGCTGTGGAGTGGCCGAAGGCGCGCACGGGCAGAGCCGGCTCGGCGTTCCCGGGATGCGCCTTCCTTCCCCCGGGCAGCACCGAGCAGCAGCGGGGCTGAGCCGCCCTCCCACACCCCGCTCCGCTTAAAAACCCGGGATGCAGCAATTGGAAAGTCGAATCCTTCCCCTCAGCCCCGGAGCTGCCGGGGATGGAGGCGCAGGACGAGCCCGGTGGTGACACCGGGGACATTGACAGCGGGGCACGGAGCAGATCCGCGGTGCAGCACCTGCAGCCGCCGCAGCGGGCAGATTTGGGTCGGAAGCAAAGGGTAAAAGGCAAAGCCAAGCGCTGACACCTCCTGAATTTGGCACAGAGACCTTCCCGGCTCGGTTTCTCCGCCCTGTGCCAGGCACGGGCTCGGCTTCAGCCACCAAAGCCAGCAGCAGGCGCGACCGCGAGAGGATGGATCCGGGATCCACTGGGATCCAGCCTTGGGAGCCGGCATCTCAGCACGCATCCAGGACTCTCCCAGCGCTTCCAAGAGGCAGCAGCCCCTTCTCCCGCCGGGCTCAGCCGTGCCCTTCACCCAGCGCCGGTCACGGATCGGCTCCCGGAGCAAGGATGGGATTTAAATCAGCGCAGGCTACAAAGCTACCATATATGTGCAATAGAGACACCCGAGCTCTGCCTTGTTTTGTTAAAGCCTTCGTGGAGACCGCAGCGAGAGGGGGAAATTCCCTCCCTGGAGGATGGGGGGAAATTCACCCCCCGGCCCCGGCTGAGCTCTGGACACGGTCACGGCTGCGGCGCGGCCGGGGCTGGGAGAGGGTGACGGGGCTGGAGATGCCGCTGCGGATCCTTCCGTTCCTTAAACTAATATTTAGACAGGAGCCATCTCCTCCCTCCCGCGAGCCGTCCCGCGCCGTGTTTGTGTTCCTGCGTGGCGGGACGGGCTCCAAGTATGAAGCAAAGCCCTGCGGCGGCCGCAGAGGCCGCCCCGAGCCCGGCGCGGTGCAGGGTCCCCCCCGCCGCCCCCAGCCCCGGGGGAGCCCGAAGCCTCCGGTTCTGCCCCGTTCGGCCGCGGCAGCATCCGACCCGCCGGGCGCGGGCGGCGGGGAATAAACGGCGGAGAAGCCCCGGGGCTGAGCCCGGGCACGGCGCGGGTGGCCCCGGGGGAAAGAGGTTTCACCGGGACCCCCGGAGCCGCTCCCGGTTCCGGGGCAGGAGCGTCCCGGGCCGGGCAGGTGCCCGAGGCCGGCGCTGCCGAGCCGGGGCCGCCCGCAGCGCTTACCTGGACGCCGGTGCCGGTGCGCAGCGCTCAGCGGCGGCTCCGTGCCGCGGCCGGGACACGCGTGGGGCTGCGCGTCCGCGCCCGCCGCCGGTGCTGCCGCGGGGGCGGGGAGAGGCGGAGGGCGGATACGCGATGTTTGCAAAGCAGGTCGCTTTAATCCTTCACACTGAAATGTCCAGAGCCTCTTCTATTGCACAATAATAGGAAATAATAACTCAGAGCTGCTAATTGTTTGCTTTCGCTGAAAAGGACCTTCCTCTGGTCATATCGGATAAAAGGAGTTTTATCCATCCGCTCAGTTTAGTGGTTGACAAGAAATGGTTTTAGGCCTGGAAGACATCTGCTATTAAATGTCTCCGCAGAGCACATAAAAAGAATAAATCAGTCAGACAATAAAATTTGTGCATGGGTATTATTGTATTATTGTCTTTTAGTAATGTGTGTGTGTGTATATATATATATATATATATATGCAAAATGTTAGGTTTTGAAGTCATTATTTCAGCACATGAGAGAGTTTCAAGACAGCTGTAAACCTGAAAGAAGCATGAACAGCAGGTCAGAGCATGCTGATCTGATTCAGATCAACTTCCCATTGACGTTTAGCAGTGGTTCGGGCTTAGTAAGGACTTTGTCCAGGTCTTCGGTGACAACAGCTTACCAAAAAGCCTCTCCTGACAGTTGAGTCTCTGTCTTATTTTGAATCATGGACTAGCTCCAGGCCTCCTGAGCATAGGAGGTTTGCTTATTCCTATTTATTCAAAACAGGAAATAAATGTGTATTTCTAAAACATTTCAGATGGTGCATGTCAAGGCCAAAAAAACCTTACACAGTCGTGTAAAACCTTATCATGTTAACTTAAGTGGCTCCGTTTCACAACTCCATTGTCTGAGAGCTATTGACAAATGACTGCTGAACCCCGGGAGTCTCAAGCACATCCAGACTGTGTCACTTTGGTCACTTCGAGTTATACCAACAAATTATTATTTGGTGAAGTCTTTCAATAGAGTTGGTGACTTGTGAATTTACCCCTGAATGTTAGATACCCACCCATGTTATAAGGACATAATCTCTAATGGGACTAATGGAGAGGTAGGTCTTTTTTCCTATCAGATTGATACCCACCTATGTCATTACACCTTAATAATAAATAGAACTAAAGGTTTGTTTGGATTTGTTGGGGTTTTTTTGTTGTTGTTGTTTGTTTGTTTTGTTTATTTGGTTTTGTTTCTGTTTGTTTCAGTGGTTATGGAGTTTTTGGTTGTTTTTTTTTTTTTTACATAGCAAAACAGAGCCTGATATTAAACAGTCTGAGGCTGTGCTTATGCATGGTTTAGAATTGTATTAACGACTGAAAATTTATCTGCTGACTTTTTACAAGACAATTGTTAGAGTGGGTTTGTGTGCAAGGATGTGGGCTTGACATTTTAAAGTAGCTTTTTTAAGGAGCAGCTTTCATCAAGGGTTTTGTCCGAGTACATTTTGGTGAGAACAAAGTCAAAGTCAAAACAAATTGCTGTGATGGCCTGTAGGGAATGGATTGATGCTCACAGTCAGCTAGAAATACTGTCACTAAAGACAAACTGAACTTTGCATTTGTTGGTACAGTTTAGGGAAATGATTTGGGTTAAAAGATTGAATGAGCATGAAAAATGAGCTGCCATCTCATCAGCCTTAGGGAAGGGGCCATTTCCAGGAGACCTAATTCAATCAAGCTTATTTAAGGACTAAAAATCCCATCTGACAGACACATAGACCTCAAAACTTTTAACGTGATTTTAGCAGGCTGAGCTGCAGTCAGCGAGGAGCCCAGAATATGACCTGCTAAACCTTGGCAGATTATATCAGTAGACTCTTAGTAGGTCTTGCTTTTGAAAAAAGAGTTCCAGACTGAACAAAATCTACTGAAAAAAGGATCCTTTTTATCTTATTGTTTAGACAGACCCTTCAGGGTTTCCCTGCACTTCAATCTACCATTGTTTTGAAGACCTGTGTGGAGAAAATTCGTACTGATCCTTCCCTATGCTATTATACTCCTTGGCTGTTGCAGGGGGCATGCCATTGTAAGGAGTATTCTGTCATTGCCTAGACAAATATAAAGGCTGTATTTTTAGAATGACTTAGCAGACACTTTTAAACACCTTTTAGCATTTGATTTGTCCTGTCTGTGCAAGGTTTCAAATCATGTTAGTCAAACCTTGTTAGCTAGTATCTTTAAAAACACAACTTTTATCCTAGTCTAGACATACTGAGAGTTCCTGTCCTAGAATACACCCACGTGAGGGTAGAGCCATCTTAAAATGAGTCAGGACTGCCCACTACCCTGCAATTGTATCTCAATGACTTACTGCAGCTATCGGGATAAAAATCACAGGTTAAAAGGGGAAGAAGTAAATTCGTGTTATCCACATCAGTTCTTCCACTTCCTTCTCTGTGTAATGAGGAACCCTCTTACACAGCCAAAAACCTAATCTAGTACACAAAGCTGATCAGAGAAACCTGTTGTAGTCCTAAGGTAGAAGGGCCCAGTTCTGCAAAGCGATGGACCAATGGCTGAGGTTACTTCCCAGGGACTTATCCTGGAAGTTCTTCCCAAACGTACTTTGGAAATAGCCCAAGCTGCTGTCAGGAGTTTAGAGATGATAACCCTTTAAGGAAAAGGTCTGGACGAATTTTTGGCTGGTGGGTGTTGAAGCCTCGCCAGCACTTCAGAGAAAGTTTGGCTCATTGAGGGTGTTTCGTTGGTTGATTCTGGACTCCATGGTAGTAAGACACCAGATTAAATTTATCTCTGAGCATGTCAGTGCCAGTTAGATGTGGGCAGGAACTGCGAATGAGTGGCTCTGTTAGCTGAAAACAAACACAGGGCTCTATAAGTCAGGGTGAGAACAACCAGGGGAGTTGAGCTGTAGCAGTAGAGGCTTCAGAGGAAAAAATCATGGGATGGGACAGTAGCTCTGCAGCCCCATGGCATCCTGATGCAGGCAGTTGAGCAAACAAAAAATTTCTACTGAAGTTTGTCAGTCAATGGAAAATTACTGTTTGGGTAAAGGGCAGAGACTGATCTGACAGTCTGTCAGGGACCAGACTGTAGCTTTCCATCCAAGTAAGATTTTGGGATAAACTAGAGCTCAGTACAATCCCTAGGAGATGGATCAGGTCTGAACTGCAGAGCTAAACTCTTTTCTGTGGCTTTGGTCCTGGAGGCTCACACAGATGTTGGCTTTGTCACCAGTAATGCACCTGGTACAATATTGTCTCCTTGGTGCAACACCCCCTGCAACTTCATGAACATTTTACTCCAAGTGAAGCACTCTAATTTGATTCAGTGAAATAGCAGCAATAGTGGCAGCTGCAAAGATGGCAGCTCTTGGCAGTCTCTGCCACCTGAGCTCACCTCTGTTAGCAGGCAGCAGATGTACAGCACGTCCCCAAAATCACTTTTCTTTAAGGTAATTCCTTTCATCATCAGATGAAAACACCTGATGATGTTTTCTTTATGGTAACTCTTTTCAACATCAGATCACTAGTTGCTTTTGAAAATCTCAGTCAGAACTGTGTGCAGATAGTCTTTGTGCTGTTCACTGCTTCCTATACTGTGGTACGGGAGAGAATGCTGACGCTGCAACAGCTGAATAAAAGACACCCATTTTCTGCCCATGTTATTCTCATAATGAATACTCCTCATGCTCAGTGCTGGTTTGCTCCACCAGCCACCCCTACCCCACAGCCTTTGGGAGTGTCTGGGCTGTCAGGGTATACTCACAGAAAGTGCAGATGGTGAATATCAGCATACATTAAAATATATTTATGTCTTAATAAAAAAAAAACTTACATAGAAAATGATCCCTTTTTAACCTTCACCTGATATTTTAGCTGTAGCAAAATATATGCTACTTGCATATGGAAACAACTGCTTTTTCTAGAGAAGAGAATTATGCCACAGAGGCCTGTGGGTGACATGACACCAGAACTCTTCTGAAAGTAATGTGTGGTAGGATGCAACTGGCCAACTTCAGAGTCTTTTGCAAGACTGCAGAAGTTCCCTGTGCTTGAGGTAATAAATATCTTACATGCAGAGTTGT
The DNA here is from genome assembly GCA_013401135.1 of Cettia cetti. Taxonomy (NCBI): domain Eukaryota; kingdom Metazoa; phylum Chordata; class Aves; order Passeriformes; family Sylviidae; genus Cettia; species Cettia cetti. The sequence continues at coordinate 158,807 of VZUI01015104.1, read as the reverse complement.
GGCTGGGGAGGGTGGTTTATATTGATTCATCATCAACCACTCCAAAATGAGATTGCTGTGTTGTAATACAACCCTTGGAAGACGTTTCCTGACAAAATTATTTTCTGTTATTTTGTATTTTTTTTCAAAGATGATACTTTCGTCTCATGACTGTCTCCTGAGCTATCAGTTGCAGGATTCATTAGCACAACCTGTACAATCTGGTTTCCTGTATATATGAGGAATAATCTCACACTGACAAATGAGGCACACACGATGATACTTTAAAATGTATGTAAAGTATTAAGTTATTTGTTGGTTGCACCAGAACAAATGTAGGAGAAATAATACCATTAAATAACAAATGGATTAAGGCCTTATTTTTTCTTAGTTGATTACAGAATCTGCATTACTACATACTTTCCATTATTTGCAAATGACACCAGACAGATTGAATAAATGCTTTAAAATGGGTCCTGAACACTGGTTTAGAAACACAGAGGAAGTGGTTTCTTAGACAACTTCTACCCACATATTGATTTAATAACAGAGAGGTGGAGGGACAAAGATGATTATGTTGATGTACTGAGCTGTTGATTGTTTAATTGAAGGTAAAATTTTTAGCTTCACTAGTCAATTACCTGATCTCATTAAGATCTTAAAAATCACTAAAATACCATTCTGGCTGAAGCAGCTGCACTTTGCTACTATATTGTCTAAAGCATTAGGAAAATCATTTGCTAATGGTGATTTACAAGTGTAAACATGTGATATTTTTAGCATCTGAATAAGCTTTCTCCATGTGAGAGATTTTGAATGACTACCATGCACCAGGTATGTAAGAGCAAAGAAGGATATAATTTTTGTTTGCGTAAACGAACCTTAAACTTCTAAATATTTAAATGCTTTTTCTACTTGAACTCTATCAACAGGGTGGAAAATAGGGTAGAAAAATAACAAAATTTTAATATTAAAGCTGTTTCAAATATAAATGCAAGAAATTGTTCCGTGCCTGTCATATAACAGAAGTTGTTTTAAGGATAAATGTAAACTAAGACAGCATTTGGCTGCTGAGGAGGAAGAAGCCCCATGCTGTGAAGATGCTGAAGATGCCAGCATGGCAGCACGAGGTGATGATGCTCTGAGGACTCCAGAGCAGCAAGGACAACTCATCCTGGGCCTTGCCTTGTTACTTTGGAAGTTGCTGATAGAGGACTTTGCACAGCACCTCCTGGATTCTATATGCCACAGTGTGCACAATACTGACCTGAGCACAGCTGGCAGTCAGTGGCACTTTTTGTATTTTCAAACATCATAGGAGCGCATTCTTTCAGCTTAACACATTTTCATTTTGCAGGATGCCTGTCCCAGAAAAGGTAAGTGACCAGTCAATGGTCATATAGTTATGTAGGAAGCCTTTTTCAAAACCTCTGTGGCAAGGGTTCTTTATGGACTTTGTTTGGTTTTTAAATCAATTCAGAGAAAGACAGCTGGCTTCCATGTAGAAGGAATCTGGGATGAATTTCTTTCCTGCAAGCAATGTGACTTCAGTCACATGAACTTGATGAACTCTCAGAAAGGAGCTAGACATGTTTTTCTCTCAATGCAAAGATGTAACGAGGTTATGAACAAGTCCCAGAATGAGAGATGAAGACCTGGCTTGATTTTTTTCCTCCTTCACAAAGGTTTAATGAGACACAGTAGTAGTAGAGAAATAATTTAGAAGAAGATCAGTATCATCAAGATTTCCCAATTTTTGGGGATATTCCCACCCATGTCTGGTTCTGTGCCAGTCCACATGCCACTTAAAATCTCTTTGGAGTGAAAAATGCCTGTCAAAATAGTAAAAGGGGACAAAAAGCACACAGCGTGGACAAGGAAATATGCCAATTCTCGATCTTGGAACACATGCCTCAAAACCTCTTAGGAAATATAATTATACTCCTATAATTCTAAATTGTTGCTTGAAGTTCCCATGTATCAGTAGCTCCTGATATTTAGGTATTTAGGTACTTGAACTCAAGTGCAAAGTTATTGCCAATTTATGTAACATCAAAATGCTAGTGTTGCATTTTGATGTTACATAAATTGACAGTTACATTCTGCACAAGGCAGTGATATAAATTATGAGATCAACCCAAATTTGAGAACATTCATAGGGAGTCTTCTTTAATATTAGGTAGGTGCTAGAAAGTATTTTGTGTTGTAACACATGGCAGTGGGCATGAAAAGGACAAAACCCAGTTTTTAATAAAACAACATCGATTTAGGTCTTTCAGAAGGCAAAACTACTCAGGGTCTCGAGTCTGGGTTTGTTTTTTATTTTTTTGAGTATTGCCTTTTTAGGGGGATGTTTTGGCCCTGCACTGTTCTTTATTGACAGTAAAATTGGACAGAAAGAGTAGAAGCTGTGTAGAGCATTTCCAAGACTCCCTCACACTGTCAAGCCAGAGAAGTTTGTTGTGCCAGTGTTATTGTGATCAACCAGTCTGTCTAAAATAGTGCTGCAACCTTTCTCAGGTTAAAATAGCACAAACCCATTTTTGGATGGGGCAGAGCCTGTGTAACTTGGTTTACCATTGCAGTTTTTGGAATGATAGCAAATTTGGCTGTGATTTTTTACAGTAACAATTGAACCATTTTAAGCACTGATTCAAAGGTAACTCTTGGTGATAGCTGATATCAACAGTGGGTGGATTTCCTACTTGGTAAGTGGGCCAGGAAAGCCACCCTGGTGGAAAGGAGAGCCTGTGAGCAGAGCCCTGTGCCCAGGAGATCCTGCAGAGAGAAGCTATAGGAGTAGCCAGCTCAGGAAAGTGCCTGGGGTCAAATATTTGCAGAACTGTTCTGAACTATCGTTCTGCTTAGGGTCTTTGTGGTTTTGAGATAGGAAAATGAGGAAACTGAATAAAAACAACCACCCACCAAAAGGGTGAATTGTAAGAGGGTGTCGCTCCTATGTGCCATCTCCTCCACCTTGCAGACCTGTGCACTGGCAGAGGCTGCCTTGCTACTCTTGGTAAACAACTTTTGAGGTGTTTGACTGGCGTTAAAGTTCATGCAGCTTCTTAGATGCCCAATATCTTGTAACCTGCACCCTGAAGATTACATGCTAATACACAGCCATCCATTAAATTTCTATTTTTGAAGTATAATTTTCTTGAATATAATGAGTACTTTATTCTGAAGTCCACCTTTTAAGGTCTCCTTAGTTTGTATTTTTCTTTTTTGTTGTTGTTGTTGTGTTTGTGTGCTTATTTATTTTTATTCTGGTTTTATTTTCAGTGATTTTCCATGTTCTTCAGAGTAGGAACAACTATTTCTCTGGTAGCATGAGCTATACCTGCAGGTTGCACTTAATGTTGATTTATGTGTCAAACTTAGCAAATAGCCTCAGCCTAGAGAGACCTTTTCCCTAACAAATAAATCAACACATTTCCTAAAATTAAGGTGACAGGTGTTTATTACTTTGTGTTTTTCATTCATTTTTCAGTTGACTTGAGCTCATGCCAGCTTATGCAGCACTGGATTGCATTTAAGTTTTCTAAAACATATTCTCTAGAAAAGGAGCAATTACGGTGCAGTGTAATCTGAAACTACAAGTCTGAGGTCATAGTACTTGCCTATAAAACACATTTCTCAAACTTCTGTCTTCCAAAAGTCAGCTAAAGGATAATGCTGCCAATATGATGTATAATGAGTAAAGATATTTCAGTGATTCACAAGGGTTTGTCTCATTCTACTTCTAGATATGAGTAGGTCATTAACTAGCCTATGCATAGGTATATATTTAAAAACAGAATTTTCTCATGCCCACTAAGATCAGTAATATATGATACAAAACACTGGAATGTTTCATCATATCTCAGCAGTAATCCTTTCTCTAACTAGGTACACCTTATTCCCAAGACAATAAACTTTCTGGAAAACCTTTCCATGTGTTCACTCACAAATACTAAGGCTTTTAATAGTCACATCATGCAATGCTTATATTGCCTAGCTAACATTTATTGTGAATCTATTAATGCCCTGCTTTTAATTCCTAATGATAGGAAAATTAAATTAGCTATGAACTCCCTTACAATGTCTGTCTCCTGATCTGGAAGACTGTTTATATAAGCAATCAGGGAAGTTAGCTGCTCACTGACAGGGCAAGTGTCTGCAAATAGTCTCTGCAATAACATATTAGCCACTGCAAATGGAGGAATATGAATTAAGCATATAGATTTTGCACTTGTTTCCTTTGTGCCTCCCCCCTTTCTTTGACATGTTTACTAACACATTTATAATGTCAGAAACAGCTCTGAATGTTGAGCGTTAATTACATGTGGGAACTGGAGCATAAAATAACATCTACATTTTATCCCTTTTAATCAAGAGGAAATGCTCTAATGTTGGATTTAGATTTAATGCAAAACTAAATATTTAACTCACTATATATTATGTCAGTAGATTAGCTGGTATTTATCACACTTTTCAAAACTAGAGCTTTAATGCCTCATTTGACATGGTTTTGTCAGTCCCTGACAGAAAGCTGATAAAATGTCCATTATGCCATTACAGCTTCCTCTTGTAGCACTTGTGCTGCTATGGAGAGGAGTCTGTTGTCTTTTGCCTAAAACCTTTGGGTTTGATAATTTTATAACAGGTTGATCTCTAAAGTTCATTTGGCTGTATTACAGTAGATAGGTTCTAGGCTATAAATCAGGTTTTAATAGTACAAAAATAGCTGAAATTGACTAAGTGGCCAAAAGTTATCTAAATATTGCATTTTTTCTGTCAAGGTAGCTGCAACTGGAGTTAAAACTACCACTGGATTTCCATTTCTTCCCTTATTTTGAGTTTCTTCTTCATAGGACCTTTTTTCCCCTTGCTTGGGCTTTTTAAAAAAATTTCCTTTATGCACTGGTAGCAAGAAAAAAGGTTTCCCACAAAAAATGGTAAAACTGAAAAGGTCCAAATTGTCCCTGCTGACCAGACAAGATGATTCCAGAGAATTCTTTAGCTCTAAAACCCACTCCAGGTGTGCGCTTTTACCCTGGCAGGGTTGTCAGAATGGGCAACATATTACCCTGCACCCCAGCTCTTACATACAGTGTGGATATGCCAGTGCCAGGCATATCCTGTATGCTGTACCTGCCTCAAAAGATCTGCATTGGGAATATCTTGTTATGAAGGAAGCACTTATAACACTTATTCCTAATCCACCTCCAACTTTCATGGGTTTAGAAGTGGATGCTGTGTCACCCATCTGCTGACGGGCTGCAGTACTGCTGGGACAGCCTGAGGAGTTAAAAATGAGACAGGGAGTTGTGTTTCTCCTGTGATACCTTCCATTTCATCAGGCTCTGCTCACAGAATTAGAGCTTTACTGGTTCTATCAAAATTGGTAAAATAATAATAAAAAGACAAATATGGCACCAGCAAGAAGGGCTACTCAAACATGCAGTGCTTGGTCCCTCACCTGCATTGGCAGGGAATGGCTTCCTGCAGGACTGGCTGAAGCACTCCTGGAAAATTAGTGAGTGAGTTGCACGACAGTCTCAGTGTCCAGTGTAACATCACCATTAGAAATATGATATGTGTGTCTATTTAGGAAGACTGGCATATTTTTACACTTAGCTAAACAAAATGAATTGCAGAATTTCAGGTCAAGCCTGAACTTCATCCTGTCTCCAGAAGTGCAAGGACAGTCAAGTCACTGACTTGTAAAAAGTTCAACTCATCCTGCGTATTTTCTTTCCTTTTTTTTCCTGATTGATCCCATTGAAGCCAATGTCAGCATCTGCATGAGCTAAATAAGCATTTACCTTTGGTGGCTGGATTTTGGTAAGGAAAGTATGTGGGGTCAACTACTCAGGATGTTGAAAACTGCTTTTCAATTTATGGGCATAAATTAATTTTTCCCCCACCAAAACAGATGGAAAAATAGTTCCAACACTGACAGTTTATACTCTCTGGAGATGTCTGAAATCTGAGGACACAACCTTTTTCAAGAAATTCAGGTGCCACTTATCTCTTTTCCTGGCCAGTCCTGTCCTTGCTGATAGCGTTCGGCCATGACCAGCCCAGGGATACGATGATCCTCCCCTGTGACCAGTGGCAATTTGGGCAACAGGGCTTTATTTTCTCCCTCTGCTTTGGGAAGGGCAGAAGATGGGGAATTAAAACAATTTCTCCAGTAAGACCCACTAGAAGGTGGGAGGAGAGTCATGCATATTTGTGCATACTTGCAGTCCACCCACTCCTTCCTTCCCTGGGCTCACCCTTCCGCCCCCTGTGCTGTCCCCAGGGGAGCAGTGGCTCTGCCTTTGCTGGATGCTGTGGCAGCATTCGGGGGCTGTCAGAGAGCCTGTCCTCCCTGTAGGGCCTAGGAGGAGGGACAGAGATGCTCTCGGGCCTGGAGTCTTCCTACAGCTAGAAAATGGAGTCATCTCTGTAGCTAAAATTGATAAAGATCTTCCCTTCTACCAACATCAACTCACACACTATGTGTTTGACAAGCCCAGGTAGCTGCTTTCCTCCTGTGCTCCAGGCCTAACAACTGCAGCTACAAATTCTCTAATATAATGTATGTTTCTGGATCATCATCCAGCCAAAATAATCTGCGTGGTGGGTTGAGGTCAGCACTTGTGCTAGCGTGGAGATTGACATTCTCATGGGAACCTGCAGAGGTGGCATCAGCCTCTGGGACCACTGGAACAGCACCTTTTGTTTGCTGACCTGGTGGAAAGGCAGCTCTGTGCTCAGCAGTGCCAGTCAGCAGAGGCCTCAGAGCTTGTGGGATCAGCACTTTATTCACATGAAAGACCTGATGCCTTTGATTCAGTACTTCTGTCTTTCCAGGATGATGACACCAAAGCAAAGGTCTCTGTGATCTCACTGTCTCAGCAGCTTTCACATGTGAGCTTGGTACACAGAGAGTTGCCCCTCTGGCATCTATTTACTCAGCGGAAAGGGAGCAAAAAGGGACAGGCTTGCCCAGGGTCACACAACAGAGGTGTCGCCAGCTCTTCGCAGTGCAATCTTTATTGCACCAGGCTTTAGAGTTCATTTTCAGTATCATTTCTTGCTATTGTGTGATAATCTGGTCTTTCATTAAAAAAAAAAAAGTGCAAAGACCCTGTAACACTGTCAATGAGAAACTGGAAAATGTGCAGCTAGGGGCTAAAAGTATTGTAATGCAAATAAGAACCTATGTGATGTGTAAAACAAATATACTTTTATCAATTTCCTGACTTTTCTGGAACAGGACAACTCACAGTTTTAACATTGTTACTGGAAATGGTGAATGTTATGCTTTGAAGTCCTCTAGTGTGCTGAAGATGCTCCTGTTCACATGCATAGTTCTCAGGGTTGCCCTGGCCACGGCTTTAATGGGGTGATGATGTGGGTGGAGACACAAAAAAAGAAAAAAAAGAAAAAAAAGGAAAAAAAAGAAAAAAAGAAAAAAAAAAAGACACAAACCAAGGGCAGGAAGAACTCACACAACTTCTTTTTTCACTTCTTGTTTCCTTTGATTTCCCACACAACCCCTGCTGCTGGTGCCATACTCATTGGCTGATGGGCCAGCATCGTGGCTGGCCAGTGTATTATTTATGTAGCCACCATTTAGATGGGGCAGGTATAGTACCAAGCCCCAAACCTCTGTGTATTCACCTAACAGAGCATGAAATAGCCTGACTAGGATGAGATTTTCTAAAGTATTTGGTTTTAGCCTAGTTGCCTCCAGTGAATTTCTGAATAAAATCCTGCCCTGCCTATGTGGACAAAGCCACCCTGGCCTCCTCCTGGAGATTTGACTGTCTGCAATGTCTCATCCCAATAATAACACAGCTCAGTCTTCCAGTCAGAAAACCAAAAGAAGAGACATTCTTAGGTTAAGATTTAGAGTAAAATTATAAATATAGATTAAGGTTATAATCTCAAGTATACTCAGAAAGAATAAGGGAGCAGTCGTCAGGATGTTTTACAGACTTCAATTTAAGAAGCACTTTGACTTGTTCAAACTTTAAAGCCAATGTTTAACGCGGAAGAGTTATTTTTACTTTACTTTTCTAATTAAACACTGAGAGACACTGTTCCCCGCAAGCCTCGATCTTGTAAATGCCTACTGTTTACACAGGCAACTGGCAGGATGGAGAAACAGATATGATTATGTCCTTGCCGTCTTAGGCTGAAATAAATGAAATAAAACATTGGTTTTGTTACCATTGGTGAAGTCTATTATGGTTCTCTGATATGGCATAAAGCACCTCAAAACAGTGTAGATTTAAATCTGCAGGTCTAATTTCTGCTGTATTTAATTTTATGCAAATAATTCAGACCTTAGATTAGGGTGAATAACTATGCAAGGTGTGAAGAGTGACAGGAATTAGAATCTTTGTACTTGAAATTTGTCATGTCTGGTATAAGAAACCAAAGACTTCTCTTAACTTTGCCAGCCAGAGAAGAAACAAAGCGAATAAAATCCCTCTTTAAAACAAAGAAATGTTCTTCTAAAAAATAAAATTTAAAAAAGAGAAAAAAAAAGGTGTTTAGTCTTAAATACTACATATATATATATATATATATATATATACACACATTAAAATTTGGAAAAAGCAACAAGAGTTCTTTGTTTCCATTCAGTGTTGGATTCAAGTCATCCTACTGAGACGTGTTGGATAACTGTGTTATATACTGGCCTGGAAGGGGAAAATTATGTGGGTTTTAATCCATTAGGTAACATCATAATATTGTATTGATTTGAAATTAAAGAGGCATTAAAGACAGCACTTTGCATTAACATGTGTGAGGTCAAAAATCACGTAGCCTAGAAAATACAGTACAGGTGAAACAGGAGCATATAATAATCTCTTCATGTTCCAGTGCAGAGGAGGGAAAAGCTAAGTTTAATAAAGTTACAGACCCCAGGATTTCTTATGGAGAGGAAATGATAGTCCTACTACTCACCCGCCACAAACAAAAATAAGAAACACCAGTTGTCTCTTTTTTCTTAATTTATTTCTGATCCAGTTTGCTCCCTTGCTTTCCTTCTGGAGACCTTCTATGAGAACTAGTGCTTGAGTCCTTCTTGTCCTTTAGCATTTCTGATGAAATAAGTAGGTAAGTGCATACAGTTGTATGAAATTATTTCACCTTGCTCGGTTTTGTTTAGTTTTATTTTTCTCTCATTGTTTTGTTCTTGCCCTCTTTCTTAATTATCCAGCACAGTTGTAATTGCTGGAGGATACTTGCTTACATGGAGTTTTGGTCTGACCCAATATGGCCAGTTTTATGTTCCTCAGTTATTACTGTCTTATAAAATTAGAAAGTGTAAACACTGGGGAAAATTTTTTTATGGTATTTTTTATCATCTTGCTGTGACAGGTATATTTGTCATAAATTTCTCTTATTTTTATGCCTGAGTCAAAAAATCATGTAGATTCTCTACAATTGTGAGGGCAGGGTTATCAAACCCCTATGTCTTCAGTCCTGTGACTGAATGTGTTTCGGCTAATGACACATTGGCTGCTTCTTTTGAACAATCTGTTCAAGGTATTAAAATAAAAGGGGAAAGTTCTGTCCGCTGTTCATCATAGTTTTTTTGTAAAACAATTCAGCACCAATTTTAGAATGAGTAATACTTCCTGTTATGATAAAACTGGCTTAAGAAAAATGGAGCTAGCACATATCTCTTTGTCCCTTCTGTGGGGAAAAACCCACCTGATTTGGCTGCTTTTCTTTTTTCAAGGAGAGCATTCACACATCCTAGTGGTCATGTAAAAGTCACCATGATTGTGTATAACTATATATTCTCTAGGCAGCAAGAACAAAGGCTTCTATATGCGCTAAATATTGTTTCATTCAGGAAGTTATTCTTATGTGTATGTTTCCACAACTATTATCAGTAGAATTGAAGGGTAGCAGCAATATCCACAAGCTGTCTGATTTCCTTCCCACACTATCAAAGATTGAAAGAACAAAGATGAAAATGCCAGGGAAATGCCTTTAACTATGACATAAATTTCTTTCCAGGAAAGGTTTTAGGAAGTTGCCTTTAATATATTGTTTATAGTATGGTACTCCTGCCTGAAAGGGTTTGGTTGTGTTGGATCTTCTAAGCATTTCCCAAGTCTGGCCTCAGGATGTCCTTCACTGGGTTATGTTCTGCTCTTGGTCATGATAGTTGAAGCTCAAAGTTCCTGCACCGTTTCTATGATGTTTATTCTGAATCCATACAGATGCATCTGAAATCAAGCTGTAAAATGTCAGTTCAATCAGCTCCAGAAGGTTCAGAGGATAAAATGACATAGGAAATTATTACTCCTACGGTGTTTATTTTATTTTATAAAGTTCTGTGGTTAATACAGATTATTCATTATAGTCACTCCTCTCACAATGTTTGCTAGTGTCTGTGCCTGGGGTATTATGCAGCAGGAAACTTAGAGAAGAGGAGCTGCTAAACCCTGTGGCACTGATGGGATGCTGGAGTCTACATTTTTAGCTCCTGTTCCTGTCTAGAAAAGCTCTCCTAACGTAGGTAATTTTCAATGGCAATCCATGCCCAGTGAATGGTTTCAGACATTGCTCTGCTCCCTTTTATGGCTTCATTTTGTCTGAATGTCTTGGGTCAGTTTCATGCATATCCTGGTGTAGGAACTGAGAGGAAGCACTTGGCATGCTAGCTAGTTGGGAAAGGCAGTAAAATTGGACATCCAGATGCTTCCTTGATTAAGATCTCCAGACCGGTGTTCCCCTGGCGTCTGGGAAGTGATGAAGAACTCAGCTGTTGTCTGCCAGGACACAGGTTACCTCTCTCCTCCAAAAAACTTCTACCCCATCCTTGTCACTGCTCCCACTCCTGGACTTCTGCCAAGGCAGAACAAGAGCAACTGCAGAGACGTGTGAGCCCCTGTGAATGAGCTGGACACAGAGACCCTGAAGCAATGTGTCACCAGAGCCCTCAGGTTTGTTGTGAGGTAGTGTTCCCATCTCCTGTGGCTGCCATCACTGTTATCCTGCTGCAAGGCCCTCACAGAAATACCTGATTCTGATGAGTCAACTTTCTGGGTCAATAAACTAGCATTTCTATTAGTGGTTAGAAATGCTCGTGAGGAGTCAAAAAAGTAAGCCCTCCCCTAGCATCAGACAGAAAACTCATGAGACAAGGTATCTAAGATGTGTTGAGGTTGGCAACAGTGGTCAGACTGGGAAAGGCCTGCCTGCTCATACACACAGCAAAGGGTTAGTGCCAGGGGAATGAAATCTGTCCCCACTGTTAGGGGAAGGAGCTGCATTATGCACTTTTATGATTCAATGCCTGAGTTCTGCCAAGTCTTTCTGCCCTGTGTGATATTTTTTCCAAAAATGAATAGTAGACATTGCCCAAATTCTGGATGAATTAAATATAGCATATTTGGAACTACTTGAAAGAAGAGTTTGGACTTTATTTATTTATTTTGTTTTTTAATTAACCATAAGTTATAAATAACTGGGTCCTCAGCTGCAAATTTTTGAGAGATGAAAAGAGAATTTCGTGCATTAGGATGTTAAGATGACTTCTGCAAAAGGAAAAAAATATTTACAAACACCACTATTAATACTTAAAACAGGTGAAAATAAGTTAGTACACACCAAATTTTACTTGGTGTACACAGATGCTTTGTGCATGTCAGCTCTTGTTACCTCTCTGGTGCCACCTCAAAGGGCCAGGTTAACTCTGCAACCTTCTGGTTTCAGGGGCAGAAGCATCTTGTTTGCTTATTGTAGGGGAGGCTATAAAACCACAAGATAAAAATACTTAGCAGCCAACTAGCAACTCCTTTTTGAACAGGTGAGATCTGAATATCCATTACCCCACAGTGTGTGCCATCCTTCATGTCAATACAAAGTGGTGTGAAGGAAAGGCAGAAGAGCAGGGTCTATGACAAAGTGGGTGTTAATCTGATTTTTACCACTTTATACAGAGCAGTAAAGTATTGCTTTCTCCATTGCAATATATATTTTTGCAAGGTTTCATATGGGCTTTAAAGCAATGACAAAGATTTTTGTACCCTTATGTAATTTATATTTGTAAAATGGAATAAAATCAAATACTTCCTCCTCCTTCAATAGCATTATAGTTGTAGTTGTTTTCCCAGCTGGGAGTGGTATAACTTAACAACAGCCACACAGGGCTTTGCACACTTCTCTTGACTTGTTAGGGGTGACAAAACAGTGGCTCCCTCCTGCATCTCATGATCAGCAAGATCCCGTGCAGGGCGCAGAGCCGCACCATGGACAGGACAAGGCTAAGACCAGCCAACACCCTGCACCTTCGAGATGTGAACCTGATGTTAGAATCTGCTGGGGTTGTATCCACATCTAAATCCTACCTTGTGCCTTTCCTGGGTTGCCTACCCTTGTTTACCTCACCAGACGTACAGGGTGCCTCCTCAGGGAGGGTGCAGAGCCCCACGGGTGCTGGTGCTGTGTGCTCTGCTCTCTCTGCCTGTGCAGCAGAGCAAGCACTGGTGTGGCCGCGCAGCTGCTCATTTGCCTAACCTGCTAGTAAATGCTCAGGGGGCATTTCTTAATGTTCTGCATGTTGGTCACAATCGATTTATTAATTAGCATAGTGGTGGGACTCAAGGAGCAGTGGCTTTGTTTTTCTGTCTCCCTTCCACTAACTTGCTTTTTGCTGCAGCCAAACGATCCCAGCTCTGTCCTCAACCTCAGTCCTGTAAAGCAGGAGTGATAATACCTACCAAGGAGCTGTTTGTGAGCTTTTCTGAGCTCTTTAGCATCCTCAGCAGGAGGCAGCATAGAAACATATGGCAAACATACTATTCCAAAACAACCCAGTTTTAAGTCATTGCAAAGAGATTCTACTAAGCCCTGGCATAGCTCTCAGTCTCTTCCTGATGCTTCCACCATTCCTTTAAGAAGTTGCAGCCAAAACAGTTTTTTCTGGCCCCTTTCTCCACATTGTTCCCACATATTTTGAAAACGCCTGCTAGTGAAAACTAACTGCTTTATTTTTTCAGGTTAATTTTCAGCAGAAGTTCCCTGAGCTAACTGGCTGCATGGTTTCCTGACTGCTCATACTCAGAAGAGGCATGCTAAGAACACTCATCTGAGTAGCTACAGGGCTACATCTTCCAGTCACAGCAGGCATTCAGGTTAGCTTAAATTTGCTGGGAAATCTAATTTTCAGCAAAGCTTCTCCAGGTAATGGTAGGTAACCTGAGCAAGCCGTTTGAGGCACATAACCTCACGATGCGTGTTAACCGTGCATCTTAACCAGCACAGGTAAAAATTTGAAGTTCAGTAATCCACCATGTTTAGGAAACAATATACACAAATCTAATGGTCAGCCTTTTCCTGGCTGTCTGGCTAGAGGAAGAAGGGAAGCAGGTCTGGCTTGTGCTCTGACACAGTTGTCTTTGTGTACCCCTGTCTGAGCCATGGCCTTGCAGAGGAGGAACAATCTTGATATCTCAGCCTTGTGCTCTGGGTAAGCTCATTAAAAGCTGCGACGCAGCTGAGGTTTCCTGTAATCCCCAGGTGAATTGGAAGATAAATGGGTTATATAAGTTTGTGAAAGCCACAGGGTTAAGGAACTTTTCTGGGACAGTGACAGACTTCACTTAACACCTTGGAGCCATAGTAAAGTAAGTTAAATAGAGTATCAAGAATGTCTCACATAGTTTTCTGTACTGTTGAAGACCCCACTCCCAGATAACAGGATAATATAAGCAAAGTACTTGAATTAGCATTCCTGGCTGCTAAGGTAAAGATCTAGCAATAGTGCCCATTATTCAAAGTGGTTTTTCTATCATAAAAGATGGGAAAAGCATTGAGTTTTTTGTTCTCTCTTTTTTTTTTTTAAATTACTGAAGCATTTTTTCAGATTTGCTTTTTTGTTGTTTAGAAGTGTATATATCCGAACAGCAATGGATGACCTGCATCATAAAGTAGTGTACCATTAAAAAAATGTAAATGTGGAGAAAAGGTTTAAACAAATGCTGGGAGGTTTGTGAAAATGAAATTGATAAAATGGATTTAGTAACTAAGTGTCCTAATCCAGACAAGATGTTACTAAGTGCTCCCTCATAAAGTAAGAGAGAATGTTAAGGGGTTTTGGTGCCTGTTTGTGTGAATCTTGCTAGCTTTTGCTCAACTCTGGACACAACTGCATACAATAATGGTAGCTGGAAAGAAACAGTCCACTTTAGATTAAAAAGAAAGTACTGCAAATGCAATTCCTGCTAAAATGGGTTCTGGGTAATGATGGCTGTTTTCTCATAGCTAAGTGTGTCCATTAGTGTGCATAATGAGCAGCTAAAGGCATTAAATTACACTGTTGAGGGGCTAACCTTCTGTGACGGACTAATGTGGTGCTTGACCAAGAATTGATTCACTTCAGGTTCTCTTCAGGTATCAAAAAAGTACTACAAGATGACAGCTGGTGGCTTTTTGCTGAAGTTTAAAGAAATTACACTTGGCTGATCAATGTCCAGAGAATCCCAGGACTTTTCAAGTAGGCATTGAAAACAAACCCTGCCACTACTCTTGGCTTTACCAGAGTAAGTCTATGATAACATTATAAAGGTCACTGCGTAGGAAGCGTAGACAAGCACTTCATTTTTGGGGTATGTTTTTTACTGTGCTGAATAGTTCTCTAAACCCAGTGGAATTACATGCTCCTAGAAGTTTAGTCCACTTCAAGGAAAAAGTTCAAAATTGTCTTTTACTATGCAGTTATTAGGAGATCCTGCAACGTCTCCCAAAGTATACAAATACTATTCAAACTTAATTTTATATTATGTTCTTTTTTCTGTACGTATATGATGGAAAGAAAGTACACACAACTCATAGGTCATGTTAAAATGACCTTAGGAAAAGTTTGAGATGCTCTCATTTCTTCGGTGTGACGTAATTAGGTTTTCGTCCTGAACAGAGATACTGGAAAGCTGAGTTGTATCACAGTAGTTTGCATTATTCTTTTACCTTCTTGATGGTTTACTTTCTTGATTAGGAAACAGTGTCTCCCCTGGGAGCTTCAGACAGAGAGTGCTCTGACAGGAAAATATGCTGAATCCTGTAGATCATGGGGTTTTGCACAGATAAAACTCTGTGGAGAGTTGATTTGCTAGAGAAGCGGCTGATTTTTTTTTAAACTTGTACACAAGACACAGGTCTTTCTCTCACAGGTTTGGTTAGGGTGGTTTTTGCCTTTTTTCTCTCTTTTTTAAAGCAGCTTATTCAGCTGTAAAGATTTGGGTTAGCTGCCTAATTAGCTGTTTAGAATTGTACACTTTGCATAATCACTATTTGACTATACTTTGAAAAAGAAAGGAAGTTCAGTTTATACATTACTCAACTAAAACAACCTAAAAGGCCAATCATACTTTCTGATTTCTCTTCACTGCAATGGAATTTTTAGGTAACTAATTCTTCTAGTCAAAGACATTGTGACTTTTGCCTGATCAGTATCATTTCAGTCTTGTGGATGGTCTTATCTTTCAAGTAGAATTTTCCATAAAGGGAAGTCAATTTATTTCAAGATACTAGGATGTAAGTAGTTTACTTTACTGGAAACAGCAAACTGCTCTGCAGTGTTCAATGTAAAAAATCAAACCAGAAACTGAAAAGCAAGTATGTATGTGAGCTCTTAATTTCCAAGATTTTTTCCATTTATGCATTCAAGTGCATGAGTATTGAGGAACGCAAAAAGCTCTTTAAAGTGTTTTGTACTGGTTGGTTTTCACACTGCAGAAGGATCTGAGCACACCTGAAAAAGTTCTTACTCTATCATAAAAGAAAACTAATATTTTCCCCCAAATTTTTAAACATATACATATTTTTTGTAACTGATAGCATAGCTAGCTTAATGTTACCTGCATTTCTGTGGCATTCTCAGCGGCTCTGAAATGTGCAGTTAAGATTAGCAGGACAGTTACAGTCCATTCTGAAATTCTCTGTCACGTTATATTTGAAAGAACCACCTACATAACTATAAATGCTGACCAAAACGGGCTGGGATATGAGCCAGTCATCTCCAAGAGCATTTTAGCAGAGCCCTTTCTCTGCCATCCTTGCAGATTCCTGCTCCAAGCTCTCCTCTCATCCCATGTCTCTTGGTCCTTCCATTGCAGACTCAGCCGGTGCCTCCTGCCCGGCCCTCCCCCTCCCAGAGGGGCAGCAGCAGCAGGATCTGTGCCTGGGTGCCCTCTGCTTCTCTTGGGGCATTTAGGGTACAGCCACTGGCTGAAGACATGGACTGAGGGGGAATGTAGGGCTGCTGCTGGGGCTCAAGCACTTCCAGGCAGGTGCTCACAAAGTTTGCAGCAGTAGTCCTGAATTCCTGTTATGACTCTAGTCTATACTGATGAAAAGCGCCTTTCATGACAAAGGCAGGAAACTTTTAACATGAAAACGGTCAAACTGTTGTCACAATTCAAAGCAAATACAAAATCTGGATAGAAACACAATATAAACATTCCCAGGAGAGCTTTTTGAGACTTGTTATGCAGAGCAAAGTTGGCACAGTGTTCCATTTGCAACACTAAAAATCAAATGGGTTTTTGTTTGTTGTTTTTACAATATTTAAGTGACATTTTATTTATTTTAAGGATCAGTTGCTGACGCACAATATTCCTCTGTCCACTGATTCACATCAGATGAGCACTCTTTCTGTAGCCACAAGTGTCTGCACGGCAGGCTTGTATTTGCAGTTGAAAAATCAATAATTAATTCATAGCCAAGATAAAGAGCTCAAACCCATTAAGAGATTACCACCAATGTGAAGATTTTCAATTATATTCATAGTAAAGGAGGAGGAGAGTGAGAATGTTTGTAATTTATGGTTTAGTGTACTACCTATTTTTGTTCTTTCTAAGGTGCCTATCACTAGGCTATCTAAGTAACAATAAGCTAGTCACTCAAGTGTTATACTAAATATTGGTTTCAAGATAACTTAGTATAATGAAAATGAAACTTGTTTTGACAATGATAAAAGTGTTTGTTCAATCATTTTTACCACAATTCCCAAGTGAATAGGCAGCCCTTGAGTTCCCAAAGAAAGTAATTTAATTATTTTTTTATTCAAAACCAACATGCACCTGAAACATATAAATTGTTATCTAACTGATTACATTAATTCATCTGCCAGAGAAATCTCTCCAGGGAAGGGAATGTACAAGACCTAAGAATAAAATTAGCAAGCATGCAAGGTTAAAGGGAAAGCAATCAAATTTTAATTAGATTAAAAATGAGTGAGTTTTCATGTTTCTAATATAATGTAGAGACAATGGAAAATGGCCTTAATTGACAAGCACGTATGTATTTTACTATTTATTTTAAATTTTTTTACTTATTGCTGCCGCTATGATAGTTACTGTCTCATAAATCACAGGAAGCCTGTAGTCACCCATAGCATTTGGTTCTCTGCTCAAGTGTGTGGCTAAGAAGCTATCAGAAAAAGAATCATTGGGCCTGCTATTTTCTGGAGCTGCATTCCCTGACAGCAGAGTTCTCAGCAATCACTGGACTGTGCTTTCATTTACCTTTTCTTCAGAGTCAAATCTGATTCCCCTGTTCTCCTCCCTGCCTGATGCACAGATTACTGCTGGGGCTGTGCCCCGTTGGTGTGGTTCTGCTCTAGCCCAGACTTCTGAAATGGGACAAATAAAAAGGCTGCAGGAAAGGTGTTTTGTTTTTAATAACTTGGCGTTTCACAGGCTGACAGCCCTGTATAGCTCTGCCTTGGTTTGCCTGGGCTCAGCACAGTTGTGCTGCAGGCATCTTCAGCACTGCTCTGACCATGGCTCGCTGCATGGACACGGGGCAGGTGTGGGCCCAACCAGCAGCGTGTGGGGTACAAAAGGGACCAGAAGAAATGATAACATGGCTCTATATGTGCCAAGAAACACTGCACAGGGCAAGTCCTTGAGAATATCACCAGAAGGCTGTCCAATTAATTTAATCAATCATTGTGCTTCCCTTATTGCTTCTCAAACTTGCAATAGCAGCAAAAGTTTTTCTTTTTTTTTTTTTTTAATGTTTCAAAAATAGGTAGCATTTGATTGACTTTTAATATACTGCAGTTTCTTCCTTCACTTGTAACACAATCTGACCTCTTCAAAAAATAGTGTAAACAGAAGGTTAAAAAGAAATGCACAGAACTGATGAATGTTAGGAAAGATACTTTATACAGAACAGGTTGTAAGTCTGGAGCCTTCTGGTGCCTCAGAAGAAGGACTCGATGTCAAGGCTGGATCTAGGACATCCCCATGTGAGGTGAGAGTAGGTCTGCATAGTAGGTGTCCTGTTGTAGAAGCTCCTCTGGAATATCTTCCTTGCTTCAGTGATTTCTCTGTGCTTTTGATAATGTGTAAGTATTTTTCAAGTGTTGGTTTACCCTTGAACAGTTTATTATGAATTCTTGATACTTTGTATTAGAAATTGCATGTGCTTTGGACCTTTAACTTCCACAGGTTTTTATTTTGTGCTCTTGTCTGTTTGCATATGAAGAAATACCTTCATATTTCAAACATTTTCTACATTCTAATAAAAAACCCAAACAACTTCTCGTGTATGTTAAATAGTCATATCTGATCTCATTTTCCCCACGACTTTGTGTGAAGAAAACTTGCTCAAACAATGACAAAATTAATTCAAAATAATTATAAATATATTAAATTTCTTATAGTTTGAGGTGACATTGATGCAAAATTGGGAGGAAATCCCATGAGAAGGAATTAATACTGTTTTCTACAGGATTTTTGCCTCATAGAAGACAAATCTAGCCTTATTCATTAAACAATCCCTCCTTATTTCTCCATTTGTCTAAAGTTTTTAGTTTAGTTTTCTTTAAAACTTTCTTTAAAATGCAAGTAAAAATATTAGCTAGGAAGTTTCTGAATTGCAAGGCTGCAGCTGCAGCACAGAAGCCTTTGGGTGAACATGGATCTGGAGCTCAGAAGTAAGTGTAGTTCCTCAAAGAATCATTTCAGCAGTGTGAGTAGAACTGCTTTGCAGCTTACTGAATCTTAGTCACTTGTGCTTTGGCTTTTGCAATAGCCACGTGAAAAAAAAAGGGTTATTTATTAAGAGCAGAACAGTTCCCTTTTAGTTCTGTAGCAATCATGTCTCTTTTTTTCCAGTCCATGGAAAGTGTTATCTCAGGCAGCTTTGTGCAGGAAGTTCTGTTTATCACTTCCTCACAGTTGCAGTTTGTCTAGGACTTGAATATATGATATCAGATTGCATCAAAATGTGGGCCTTTGTGTGCTTAACTCATCAAAGGAGTGGACCCTCAGGACTTGATATCACTTCACTGCATATGCAGTCATGTAGCAAAACAAAGTCTATCTAAACAGGACAGGACTATTTCTGTTGGTAGGGTAGCAAAGCTAGCAGAATTGCTGTAGTTTCAGGTATCTGCACTGTTTCACTTCTTGTTTTTAAATTTATCACTTTTTAAACAGTGACATGGTTTGCCTGTTTTTACTATGTAAACTACAACGAAAACAAAAATATTGCTTCTACAATCAAAGAAACTCAAATCCCCTAGACTCAGATGGGGCTTACTTGGTGTACACTGTTGGGGTGTCTGCTTATGTTAAAAAAAACCAAAAAAACAAAACAAAAAAAAACCAACAAACAAACAAAAAACCCCTGAAGTTTTGAATCCTTGTATTTTCAGCTGGCTATTGTTCCCACAAATCTGAAATGGTAGATGGTTTTCCACAAAACTATGTGTCAAATAAGCTTAATGAGGCTATAACAAATAACAACAGTTACTGTAGGAGGTTGGGTACAGGTTATGAACCTGCTTTCCAACCTTTGTGGTTGTGTTTCTATTTTCTCTAGGCTTGCCAGAGGAGTTGCCTTTCCAGCACGGCAGGCTGCACTGCCAGATGTTGTCTCAGGGCAGCCACAGGAAGTCTATTCAAACTGTGTAGCAATACTTCTGCTCCAAGCAGCAGCTCCTCTGCGCTGACTCTGGTTTTTAACACCACCCTGTCCCACGCCCCTTGCAGTATCTTGCTCAACTGTATTGGCCCCTCAGCTCCTCTCAAGCTGGCTTTGTGTTGGCTGATAAATGTCCAGGCATTGCACAGCCCCGTACCCGCTCGCCAGGCTGGGAAGCTGCAGCTGCATGTCCATTTCTGCTCCTTCCCACACATTTCTGGTGCGTGTTTTAACCATGTGATAGATGCAAACTTGAGAATATGAAATTAGGTTAGTATCCACTCTCAGGTCCATGATGTAACATGACCTCTGATTAGTAAAACCTTCTAGTACTACACAAGAGAGGAAAAATAGTTTAAATTACTCAGCAGTAAAAGGCAAAGTAAAAGCCTCTCTTTTCTCCATGTCTCTTTTTTTACCTGCGAAAGAAAAACAAGTTGTTATTATTAGAAGCTGGACACAGAAACTGATAGAGGGCTTCTTCCTTCTCCTTTTTCCAATTATTTTAACTGTGTATTAGTTGATGAACACGATCAGGAAATTACTCCAAATCCCATCAAACAGCTGCTGGGGGAGCCAGTCAGCAACGTCACCTGAGCAGAGCCATCCCATCGGAACAAAGCAGCCCCAAAGCCCAAACCTGCAGGGGTGACCCAATCTCCTGGCAGACGCTGGTAGAATCTGTCAGTCCTTGAATGCAAGCTGGGAAATAATCGAGTTTTCTAATTCCACTGTTTTCCACTCTGCCTTGCTATGCCAAGGAAACCCTGAGAGGCACTTTATTTTGTCTTCCTGCCGTTGGTTGCTGCCTCCTACCACTTTTTCCACAGAAGGGGTGGTGTGGGCCTTAGCACTCTGTCGAGTGATGAAATTTTTGAAAAATGTAGGACATGCTGCTTTGTGCTATAATCTTGAGCCTTGTCCGTCCTTTGTGAGGAATGAACTTTCACTGCTGGCCAGAAAACAGGAAAGTGCATAAAACCAAGGACTTTTTTTTAAAGAAGTTGAACTTTCCTTGCCTTTTCTTTCAGTTAGATTATACAGCAAAAGTGAAAGTCAGGAACCTACCTCAAAAAAACTTGTCTTGCTCTTCAAAATAGTTTTACTTCGAAAATAACAGTACTTTGAAGGAAGTAAATGTGGACTATTGCCTCATGAAGAATATGTCCATTTTCACTGGGGGAGAGGGAAACCCTGCTTTTGTTAGTCAATATGGATAATCACTGCTGTGAAAAAGAGTTTACAGCTACTGATCAGCCACATAGTTTTTCACATACGCATATTTGCACAGTGAAAACTGGAAGTTTTGTGTGGTTCTGCTTTGTGGAACCTCACACTACCACTCACAACTGCACTCTAAAACTCAACTGCCCTTTTATAAGTTTTTTTTGGTATTCATAAAGTCTTAAATGTTTAAATTGGTGATGGTACTGTAAGTGTCACACAGGATGTACAGCAGGCCCACATCTCTGGAGAGCCTATGGCTTGTGGACTCATGAACTTGAGTGGGCACAAAAGGTCTAAACAACTGAATTACTAATTAATCTTTCTAATTAAGCCAATGCTTTTAAATAGAAATCCTTTGGTGGCTCTTTTAAAAGTAATTTATTTTAATTTTGTTTTTAGAGGGGTTGTAATTTTTGGGGAGTGGGATGGCATTAGTGTAATTCAGTTTGGGTTTTTTAGGTCCTTATCTCCGCTTGGAAAAGGGTTTAGGCAAGGTTAGTCAGGAGGAAGAAGCACCAGCTTAATGATTTCTTGGCTTGGGGCTGCTGTAGGACTCCCAGAGATGCTAATGAGTGTTAATTTAAACTTCTTATCACTACACTAGCAAGACCGTTCACACGTTTTCCAGAGCCACCACAGGATTTAGGCTGTTGTCCTAATTGCCATTGTTCTGGCTGCTAGCTATTATATTTACCACAAGCTGTTTTCATCTTGTTGGGAGCTTGGTGCTAAACTGAAAAACACCTATCTTAGCAATTTGCTGCCTTCTGGAAGCTGAAGCAATTACAGTGGAGTATGCAGACTAGCTTCTACACAATGTGTGTAAATTTCTGTCTGAGGTTCCAATAGATAAATTTGAGTTTCTGGAACCTTGTACCTGATTAGAAATGTAGGCTCCATAGCAAAAAGCACAGCATACAGTCTTTCTGTAAATGTTAAAGTTACTTTTATTTTATTCTTTTTAACAGATTAAATATAACAGATTTACCAAGATGTATGTGATCATGGTAAACCATCATGCCTGGTCTGAACTATCCTACAAGACAGTCTAATGGTGGACCCACAACCTCAGTTTGTGTCTGGTTTTACTCAATGACTCTGTCACAGATGGATTTCTCTATCCCACAGAAGTAGTAGCTGCTCAGAAGACCACGACATTGGCACATTCATGGTGGTACCAGTCTGGAAAAATACTTCAGGGAAGTAAGAGCAAAGGAGAGAAGCCCTTCCTCATCTCAGTCCAAAAAAAATGGTTACCTTAATCCAGGAACAGATTTTTCTCACATGGAGTTTGGTGTTTAGATTAGCTACTTGTGGCAGCTACATGATATGACAAAGCAAGTCCTCTTTTCAGTCTTTGTGCCACAATATTCTGCTGCTTTTTGTGCACCAGGAGCAATGGCTGTCTGACTCAGCAGTCAGCCAGCTAAGAGAGGGACAAATAAAAGAAAAGCAGTTGTATCCAATATATTTTCTGCCGTTCTCATTCCTTGATCCAGTTTATGGCGAGTCAGGAAATTTTTGCCCTGGTCAACAGATCCAATATTTTGGGCAACAATGCTCCATAAGATTACTCTCAGCAGTTAGTTAAGATTGAGCCTTGAAAGTCTGACTTCCTAAATTGCTTTCTTCTCTTTCATGTTTTTAGGTACAGTTATTAATCTGCTTTAAAAAGGAAATTCATATCACAAGTCATAGACTTTTATTTAGAGATTAATTTGTCCTGGAAAAAAACTTTCTAAGTTTAAACCAAACTTAAGGTTGCCAAAGAAGTTTGGTTACATGCGTTGTTGTTTCATTTTTCATACTCATCTCCACTTCCTTCTTTTGCTGGAATATTTCCAGCCTCATCAGAACCTGAAAGTACCAGAAATAAATCAGAGGCACCCACTTTTGCAAAGCATAGGTCTACTTGTGCTGAGAATCTGGGTTCAGTTTTTTGGCTTTGCCACTCGTTTACAGTTTGATATTGGAATAGGTATTTAATGCAATCAGTCTATGCTTTAGGCACCCATCTGTGAAACAGCTGGTATCTCCTTCCCTTGAAGGAGCAGTAAGTTAATTGGAGCAGGATGCTCATAAATGCCGAGATCACAGGTTCAGTCCAGGTACAGGCCATTCACTAAAGAGTTGGACTCAATGATCCTTGTGGGCCTCTTCCAACTTGGAATATTCTAATTCCCAGTAGTTAATCTGTGGTTCCACACTGCTGTGGTGATTGGAGCTGTTTGTGAGCACAGAGAGGCTCTTAAGAATGACAACAAAATGCTGTCGCATTTAAATTAACATAGGATTAGATTTTGTTTTCCAAATCATTATTTTTATCTTGTTTCAGCTTGTTGGAGAACAAGATGTTGTATTTGTTTCTGGAGATATATTATCCCAGCCCTAAGCAGCTCTGTGTGTGTGTGTTGTGACAGTGTCACTCCTGGACAGGTGACCTGAACTGGGATGTGCTACATGGCCCATCTTCAGTGGGGCTTTTATAGGGACCCACTGAAGATGTACTGTCTTCAGTAAGACATTTGTAATTTTTTTTTCTTTAAGATCTTAAAGTTATCAAATCTTGAGCAATGAGTATGTTCATGTTTGTATTCAGCAGTGTGACTTGCTGGGCAGTACACCAACAGCTACATGTCTGGCTCTGAATTCAAGCAGAGAAGGGATGATCTGACCCTAAGATTAGAGGTCCTGGCTCTGTAGATCAACTTGTCATCTCACATACTCAGTTCCTCACATGTTCTGCACATGGAGAACTATTCCCAGATGGACAGGAGAATGGTGCATTTGAAAGGTGGAACATAAATGAATGTCTGAAAGGTAGCCACAACTTCCCATCAACCTTGACTTCAGTTAATGATCTGAAGAATGTGCTTGTTATCTTGGGGAATGGTGAATCAATTCACCTGCCAGTTTTAATGAAAGTTTTGCTCTTTAGAACATGTATTTACAAAAATTAATGGAATTAGTGTAGCACAGAGCCAGGTGTTGACAAGGATTTTTTAGCACTACATTACATTAGTGCTATTACATTAAGAACACATCAAATTCCATGGTCTTTCTTCAGTCAAAAGATACTAGGAGGCAAGGGTATAAATTATTACAGGTATGAATAACAAATTATTAACGCATTGCCTCTTTTCATGAGTTACCACTTTGAATATATCCTGCTGAATTTCATGAGTCAAATTTTTGAAAGGGCTAAATAAATAAAAAATTAAAACATTTAATCCTGGATATGACATTAGTTAGAAATTCAAACCATACAAACAAAAGTGATTGCAAGCTACTCGGCAAAGCACATTGCAACAGAAAGCCTTACAAGTATTTAGATTCCCAGAAAAAATTTAATCACAGCTGCCTCAGCAGTTAAAAAAAGACAAGTATCAAAGTTTATTATAACATTGCTGTGTAATAGTTTACATATTTCTCCATTGTGCTTAAGAACACAGACTTTAAAAATTATTCTCAAGAAAATTACTTAGCTATCTTTTGAATCTTAGCTATGTACCTGTATCAATATATTACTATCACACTATTACTGTATTATTCTATTTTAAATTTTCATAGTATTGTCCACTTTATATTATGTGGTCTTTGAAAAACTATCTACAAGAAAGAACATCTGTATGCACATGTGAGTTTAGATAAAAAGACTGAAGTTGAGGTCAAAGGCATTTTCATTGCAGTGCGTTCTAATGATGAGTTGCATTGCATTACAGAAGTAGTGGGTGAGGTCCTAAGATTGGATTCGATATTGAATATAAACCAACATTAAGAAGTTCAAAGTTAGTTCCACAATTTTTAAGAGTTTGACAGTAGTCCTTGTCAGAGGAAGTTCACGTCTTCTAGACCTATGCCTGTATGGTTATGAACAGTCTGATTTATGAAAATGTGGGGGTTATGCTAGACAAGAGTTTTTGTGGTTGACAAAAGCTCTTTGCACCTTGTAAAGCTGTTTTGAGGAATTGAGTTTGGAGATTGGTTTGGTGTTTGAGAGTTCTGCTGTTTGTGTAAATCTCTCTGCTTCTGGTTTGTGAGTATGATGCTTCTAAGCCTACAAAAAACAGGACTCTGCTAAACACTCCCTTTTTTACAGCCAGTCTAGACCTCTAGAAATTGGGAGTGTCCAGCACTTTAACAACTGATGGATGAGTGTGTATATAGACTTGGTTAACTGAATAAATGCCATCTCAATCCTTAACTCTGAATTCTTGGCACTAGTCAGTGAGCGAATTACTCTTAATCAGCAAGTGCAGTGAAGAATATCTCACCAGGTCTGCTCTACTGTACCATTACCAAAAGGTAAATGCAAGTAGACCAGCCAGAATCATTAGATTCATAAAATATCCTGAATTGGAAGGAACCCACAAAGATCATCAAGTCCAACTCCTGGCCCTGCACAGGGACATCATGTGCCTGAGAGCATTGTCCAAACACTTCTTGAGCTCTGTCAGGGTTGGTGCTGTGACCACTTCCCTGGGGAGCTGGTCCAGTGCCCAAACACCGTTTAGGTACTGCAAGCAGGTCTCTCCTCAGTCTCTTTCAGGCTGAACAAGCGACTCAAGTCACTCCTCATACAGCTTTCCCTCAAGGCCATTCAGCATCTTTGTTGCACTTTGGGTGCTCTCTGACATCTTTGTAACTTTCTTACAAGGGCACTGGAGGCGAGGCAGCCCCAGTGCAGAGCAGAGGGGACAATCCCCTCCCTTGCCCAGCTGGCCGTGCTGTGCCCAGTGCCCCCCAAGACACACTTGGCCCTTCTGGCTGCCAGGGCACTGCTGGCTCATACCCAATTTGGCATCGACCAGGACCCCAGGTTCCTTCAGCTGTGCTTCATTGTATTTAGTGCAGGGCTTTCTTTTTCCTCTCCAGCTATGAGATACCAGCAGCGTCCCCTTGCACGACTGTGTGCAACTATGACATCAAATCAGTGAACCCCTGCCTAGGTGAAAAGCATGTGCTAGGGATGCTCAGGTGAGGAATGCTGGTCCTGGAAATGGTGCTGCAATGACCCCTGTAGCTAAGGAACAATTGAAGGAGTCAGGAAAACTGTTCTGGGTCACTCAAAGCTGTTGACTGCCATTGGCATGGGACTTTAAGAGGCCCCAACAACAAGCATCTCCACGATGCACTCAATTTTTTAAAGTGATCTTAAAATTCTTGCTATCTTGCAACCAGTAGAAATGTTGAAGTAGCAGGCAGGGAGATGGGGTCCCTAATTTTTCTGGACAGTTTTGGAACTGTTTCAGCTCTGACAAAGAACATCCCATCGTGAATGATGAACTTTCCTTTAACTCTGTTTGCAAGGGTTCATCCTAAAATTGAGAGGTAACCTGTCTCTGTTTCTCTGCTAAATTAAGTGAAGGGCTTCAGTCCAGCTCCAAAAAGGAAAATAGGGGGAAAAAAAGAAAAACAAAAAAGAGAGGGGGGAGTTTATCAAGGTTATTAAAACAAAACAAGAATGTTCTAATTACTTTTTTTAAAAAAAACCCACTTAACTGGCTGGATTTGAACTAGCTATTTATTGGCCAAAGTTTATTTTTTCTCTCTCATTTTTAATCCCATTGACAATGAAGTATTTTAAGTAGTATTGCTTAAATCTTCTTTCTTACAAGAACATTACACTTCCTCTTCCCCCACTTCATCTCATGTTTTATATTTGCAGAGAACATCAGGTAACAAGATGAGCCTGGCTTCTGACCAAAAAGGTATTTTAGCTAGAGATTCATTAGTGTGTATAAAAACAGTCAGCCTTGTTTAAAGGCACTTCTTACACAAGAAGAAAGGGGTTTAATTACCATATTTCATTTAAAGTGAAGACTAAACATCTTTACCAGGATAGTGCACTAATCCCATGAATCCTATTTATGTTGAAATGTAGTGCTATTGGCAATAAACAGCAATTTGAGAAGTCATAACCCAAGGAAATAATTGTCAAGTGACTTTAGAGCTCCCTATAAATTTCCTCTTCATGACTTTGGCAGTAGTGTTCAACAGCAGAGTTAAATATTTGTTTTAGGTGCTCCTGCCTTTAACAGACTAATTAAAAAGATGGAATTCTTTGATTCTATCTCAAATAATTTTACTTCTAATCTCTCTCAGGCAAAGTCAGCTCTGTAAATGAAACTAAACATATTTTTTTTCTGAATAGACACTTTACAGTATAGCAATAAATTCAAGCACTGGGAAAGTAAATGCAACTGAAGTACCCTTAATGATGCTATTGTGTAGTTGTTACAGTTGTAATCCCATTACACAGACCTTTACATTGAAGGCCATAAATTCTTTGAGAAATAATTCTAATGGGAAAGTGTATTACTTTTACATTGTGTTTCAAAATGATGAAAAAGATAATTTAAGTTTGAAAAACTAAGTCACACAAACTGAAGTAGTAATAATGGAGAGAGATTGAACTTTTGCCTATCATTCAAACCTTCTGAATTTGTATTTCCTGAGAAACTGTACAATGGAGCTGTCCCTGGAGCTGCTCCTTGTTATTTGCATCACCCACATGCCTGGAACTTGCCATTAAGGATCAGGCCCCCATTCTTCTCTACACCTGCAAACTTAAAAACAGTACCTGAACCAAAAATTGTCAGTCTAAATACCTGACCCAACACCCAGTGAAGTCAATGGAAGATTTTTCATTGATTTTAATGATTTAGTTCAGGAGCTAAGTAAGTATTTCTAAGACAAAAATCAATATTGTCCCACAGTGGTAATGTTTTCATTTGCTTCTATTGATCCTTTTGACATAGATTACAGAATACCTTGGCACTGTCAACATACCAGGTTTTAACAAACTGATTTGTTTTATTAACACCATTTGATTAACATCTGAAGTAGCGAGTATTTATCAAATGTCAGCAAACAAATGTTCAGCAGATGGTTCACCACAAAAAATGACTTATTGCACAATGTAAGCTGAAGTTCAATAGGAAAAGGTTTTCTGTAAAAACGGTTTATGTGAGAGCCCTACCATGATGTGCACAGCATAAGCTGGGTATTGAGAAACAGGGATTTTTTAAACCAACTTTATAATCAGGCCTAAGAAATGCTCTTACCTTTCCTGGAGTACCTTAACTTACCTCCTTACATGAACAGTGAAAAAAACATTGTCATGAGATTTATAAAAATTATGCCAAATTTTTCAAATGCAATGGAACTTTCTTAGTCTGTCAGTTATGCTTTACGATTTTATAAGCCATCTTGTAAATAAATACAGTCTAATGCATAGTTCTCTTTGAGAAAGAATACAATCCATTGCTGTGTTTGGAGCATCTGACTTACAAATGGAAGTCCTGGGGCATCAGAAATGGGACTGTTTGTCAATGATATTTACAATGTGATTGTTCAATTGACAGACCTGTAATTGAGCTTTACCCCTTTATAAACCAAACAAAACCCCTCAGTCATTTTTTTAAAATGACCCTGAAGTCTCTAAGTCAACTGATTTTTTATAGCTACTTGAAAAAGAAATAGTTTATACAATTTAACAACTGCATAGTAGTAGTCTAATGGTGCACAGCTTTCTTACTACTTGAAAGAAAATCTACTCTTTTATGACATCAGACTCTTCCACATGATATTGTTTCTCAGTCACCAGAATGATCTCCAAGTTTAAAATATAATTTTCTCCCTTCAAAATGATCTTTTTCTCCTGGAAGAATATTTGAAACCTTTCAGAATTTTCCTGATCCAAACCCAAAACTACAAATTGCATCTGACACAGACTAAGATGGGTTACATTCATTTGTATTTTCTAAACCAATGCAAAGGCTAATTTACTAATTGAATTGGTAATCATTTATCACATAACCTGTTACAGTATGAATATCTCTAACAGTTAAATCGATCATAACAAAAATGTGGATATCATGTAAATCTTATCTGGATCACTAAAATAATGGGACTACTGTTTACAAGGTGTCGATTGGTTTTAGAAGTTTTGATAATGACTCCAGACAGTCAATAAATACAGAGACTTTTACATAGCCAGTAGGAGCCGAACTAAACTATCTAATCTTTTTAAAATGACAGACAACACAATGAACTCTGAACTTAATCCCCTCCAAACATTAAGGAGACAGTTCAGTGCTTAAAGTACTATTCAAACTCAAACCCTACATTAAAACAAAATCATTAAGTGTCTGATTTAAACACAGGAAAATTCAGAGGTAAGGTTGATTTTTCTTCCCATTGTGCCTGGGCAGTGGTCTGTGGTGGGCTCCAGGTCTGTTGGTTGCTTGTTTTGGGCAGGGAAAATACCTCTGTGCCTTTTGAAAGTCTGTAGCCAAAGCATTAAAAAAAACCCCATAAAACTGAAGACTTAATTGCTTTTTTTGTCTCTATCAGGCAAAATTTCCCCTAACATTTTGAAGCAGACATGGGAGACGACGTTATATGCTACATTTCCAGTTGCAAAATTTACACTGTTGGACTCATAACCTCTGAAAATGATACATTGCCTTTAAGAGGAAAAGGAAACTGCAAATGTAAAGCTTATGTTACACTGAGAGATGGGGGAGGAGGGTGGTAGGTAATGGCTAAACATACAAGCTGTGTATATATAAGCATATAAATATATTAAATCACCCTTTATTTCAGCTTGTCAATTTTTAAAATTAAAATAGGACCATCCAACTGTAGGACAGTTTTATCCAGTAGTAATAAAGTAAGAAAAGAGAAAATAAAAAATATCAACTCTTCTGAGATAATCATTTGCTTTCTCACATTATTAAAATCTCTATTTGCAGTGCAAATCTGAATCCTGCCAATACTGCTGAAGGTTCATTACTACCCTGTTTTCCATGAATTACATCTTGTCAGTGCCTTTTATTAATTTGTCTTACAAATGTACCTCTCTGGATAGTGAAAAGAGGAATTAATCTCTCTAATCTTTTCAGTCCATCCCTCTTGCTTCCTAATGTCAAGCCTGATGTAAAAAATGTTTTTGTTTTATTCTTAACATGACCCAGCTATCTTTAATATCTTTCCTGGCTAATTGGAGATAGGATGTGTTAAAAATCTGAATTCATTATTAATTAATTTTGCTGAATAGATACCATTACCTGAAATTCTAGTATCTCAGGTAGATTGCTGTATGCAAAGGGAGAACAATTTAAATAATCACTTGGACTTTAAATTTTTTAATTACCGAAATCTGCTTACATTGTAGAATGCAATTTGTTGTTCTACAATTTTGTAATTTTGTTTTATAGTATCCTCATTGTCTTGGTAAGTTTCAGTATGCAAATAGCTTCAAATATTTTATGTTATTAACAATGATTCTTCAGTCAGGAATTTCTGATATTCCCACTGGCTGAGTTTCGCCATGATTAATTATTTAATCTTCTCTTTCCTGCACTGCTTGCAGACTATAGTTTCTTGTTGAGTTGTCACTCAGATGAGCTACATTATCAGGACAGCCTAAATCTTACAATGGATTGTTATCTGTGTTCTCAGGATGAGATCAACTAGCAGAAGTGAGAGTGTGAGTATTTATTTGGCATCAACATGTGATATTTTAAACCATTTTTGAAGTCTGAATTAACATTAACAGTATACAAACTATCTTGATTTCAGACTCCAGTTATGCAAATAGATTTTGCTTACTGAATGCAACATTTCAAGATATTCTAAATTAAAAACCCCTCTAAATCCTTACTTTAGAGTATGTTTATATGTTTGACTGACAGGATTTGATAATCAGTATTTTCTCTGGTGATCATTTGTGGTAGAATCAGTGGAATTTCATGACAGCTTATTACACAGCACTTTTTCTTAGGAAGAGTTGCCTTTCCTTTCCATGGCTGCCTAATTAGTATTTCCTGAATTGGAGAATAGCTACATGTTTCATAATGAAAAAAAGGAAGATAAAGAACAAGAGGTCTGCCAGATCTGTGCTGAATGAAAATCCACAACTGCCAAAATATTTGGCATCTGTTTTTTCCCTTCTTAAATTCTCTAAAACTTTTCTTAGTCATTGTAATAGATTGCTTCCTAAATCTACCTCTGATTAGTTACCATGCATTTAAGGACAAGTGCTGTAGAAAATCTTACAATAGGAAAGTTTGTGTTAAAGAACTACACAACTGGTTGTGAATAACATCTAATCAGCATCCAGCTAGAGCAGAACCTACAAATGTCTGTAAGATACACTGCAGCATCTTTTCCTCTCAGAAGCTCCTTTGTACTTTCTCTCCAGTTCTCTTTCCTCCAACATGAGTTCCCAAATTCACTGCATTTGGGCATTGCCATCACACCTCAAGCTATAACTAAGATTTGTTGAAGGCTTTTTTTTTTTTTTTTTTTTCCCTCTATTTCTACCAGTGGTAGCAATGAAAGTGTTTCAGAAAGCTGAATGATGCCTGCTGGCATTGTGGGCCAGGATGGCAGAGGGCTGCCAGCCTCACCGTGTCCCCTTGCTGTGGACTGTCCCTGGTGTGCTTCATGTAACACGGGTCCCCGGCTCTCCTCACCGTGGAGCAGTGGGGACCTCCTCCTTGCCCGGCTGTGCTGCTCAGGGCACAAACTGTCCCCGTGCCACGGGGTGCTCTGGAGCATGCTGGTGGGGCTGGTCTGGTGACATTCATGTCCTGGGCTGTGGGTGTGCTGCTGTGTTGGGTCTGCCTGCAGTGATTCAGTTTCCATTTTTAAAGCATGGAGCTCTCCTACCATTTGTAGCAGCCTCCCAGCACAGTGCCAGCCTGCAGTGTGGCTCAGTACTGGTGTCTGTGCAGGTCCTGCCCTCCTGAATGGAAACCAAGTATTGCTTTTTGGATAAAAATCCCAGGCGTGCCATGGCCAGTGAGCTTCCAAACCAAAAAGAAAGATAAAGGTGGGACTTTTTTTTCCTCCAAAAAGAATAGCATTTACCGTATCTTTAATTCCAAATTGTGCAGCAATTTCACAAGGAGTACTTACCAGTTTTACAATTTTTTAATTGATCAGACCCTGCCCTTACTTTGTGTATTTATAGCAGTATAACACTAAACCAGATTTGCCTTTGTTTTTGTGATTTATGCATCTTGTTCTTGAACAGGAAAACATTCATTATCAAATGTTGTGAGAACAATACAGTAACTGGAGGTTATTTTATATGAAAATATTGTTGATTGTTCCTTCCCTAGAAATCTCTCTTGGCAGCTCACTTCCTGCCAAATGAATCAGCAAATGCTGCTCATGAAAGTTGTTAATATATAATACAATCACCCAGCACTGCACTTGCTCCTTATCTAGAAAGTCCTTTTGTGATCAATGATTCACATCACCTTTTGATTATAGTCTCTGAGCACAAACAGTTTCTTAATATAAATTAATGGCCTTGGAATTTCTAAATAAACATTCCCTTTTGTTTAGCATCATTTCCTATTTTCATACCAAAACAGAATCTTATTGCAATTGTTCAGTTTTCACTGAAAAAAATGTTTGTGGCCTGGCATGTTCTCAAAAAACAAGTGGTTCCTTTCAAAGCTAATAGTGTTGATTTACAAGGTCTAACGTGCCATGTTAATTGAATATAGCTAGGAAATATTACAAAAAAGCAGCTAGTGTGGTGTGATACTTTAAATAATGATTCTGGTACTCATTTACTGGAAAAGAGATTTCTCTGGAAGTATAGTATTATCTGGTAATGTTGTTTGCTTGGTTAGTTTTTCTTTTCCTTTCATAGTAATAAGACCCAGCTATCTAAGCAGCAGATAGTCAAGGTACTTCCTTTAAATTTCCTGATTGCTGTTAACACTACTGAATAGGCATGGGCTCTTCAGCAAAACAAATACTGAAGATTTCCTCCAGCCACATCTGACTAGAAGGACAATTAAATACCAACCATCACAACAGTGGTAACCTAATTTTAAATCTTCCCTCTTACAATGTCAGGGAAGCATGAGTGGAGAACGTAGCAGAAGCAGAAGCCTGACCTGCACAAAATTGGTGCAAAATCTATCTGATAATATTCCACTTAAGTTATTTCACTTAAATCAATTAGGTGGAGTTCTAACTAAACTGAAATAAGAACCTGAGAGACTGAAAATGCCTATGGAGATATTTAGTTTAATTAATTATTAGCTAAAGTGATTCAAGCCTATATTCAGACAAGGTTGGGGTTTTTTTTCTTCCTGAAGTATTAAAATAGTGAAGGCCAGGATAAAAATGATCAAACTTCTGAGTGGGTTGTTCATAGTAATTTCAGTTAAAGCATTTCAGTTTGCAGAGAGAATAGACTCAGAGTGGGCACCATGTCTGTCACTCACTGTGGCTCAGCTGACTCAGAGCAACTCATCAGGCTGGGATTACTTGGCCATCACCAGTCAGATGTCCATCAGGCCGTCATCCTAATCTCAAAAGTAGTTTTAATTTCTGACTCCTTCATACCCCAAACTAGAACAGGGGCTATTTTTCTCAGGAAAGTTCTCCTGGATTATACAAGGAAAATAAATGCTGTGGCTGTCTAAGACTGGATGCTCTTAAAAGTGTGGAGAGAAAAAAAAAAAGCCCTCCTGTTCAAGGAAAGTAATGTCCTCAGAACAATATCTGTAATAGAGCTCCTCTCTGCCTATAAAAAAGTAAAGCCCTCAGGCTCCCATGGCATGTCCTTGACTCAGGGTTTTAGTCAATGCCTGTTCCGTGAAAGCATTGGTAAGCAGAGAGAAAAATTTTTATGCATCAGTGTTTTGTTCTGTAGAATGATAAAGATGCTGCTTTGTAGCATCATTCAAATGCTATGCTAAAAAAATATGGTTTGTATGTTGCAGTGAAAATGAAATAGTACTTGTTCTTCAATGGCACCAGGTATTATATAAACAGTGACAGTGACTGTGACTCTCTTCTCCTTCCCACTGCAGTCAGACAGAAGTGCCTCTACTCAACCAGTAGTTTTGATGCCTTTATTGACTTTTACAAAGATAACATCAGCAGCATCTGAGGATCTCTCCAGATATTTTTAGGCACTTGTAAGATGTCAGTGAAATGTCAAAGCAGTTAGTGATGCACTGCCCTAACAGGAGAGATGTGTGCTGTTCTGACAATTTACCATTAAAAAAAACCCCCCATGTGAAATAGAACATTGCACATTCGGTATTTGGTGAAGATTGTTATATACACTGTCCTATTTAAGAATTAAATATAGTGTAATTAAAACAAAAAAAACAATGTATTTATCATTTTAACTACTATTCAGAAAACATAATTCTTTAAAATACTCTGAAATAAAAAAGGCAATTTCCCTGCTGATACCTAATGTACTGGCTGTATATTAGGCAAAAAAGTAAAAGGCAAAAAATGGCAGTGGCAATTCCATCATCTCCTTATCTGCCTGTTTTCTCCAAGAATCATTTGACAGGGTTTTTGCTACCAAGCTTTGTCTGAGAGGCAGAAATGGGTCTGGCTATCAGAAAAACAGGCACAAGAGGACAGCCAGTCCTGAACAGGAGCAGCCAGTTCAGTTTCTAGGGAGAATGAGCTGATTTGCAAGGGTCCAATTTAGGGATGAGCCCAGGAAAGAAGGCAGTAGCAGAGCAGGAGATGCCAGAGAAATGACTAATTGCATTGTTGTCCTTGTGGAGGGATGTAAAGAGGAGATATCTGGGCAATGACCAATGAAGTAATTTGTTATGGATGGCATTGCATGTGAAAATTATCTACAGTAATTCCATTTGAGGGTGGACATTTTCCCCATTCTCTCTTTTCCATGATTCATTCAAAACGGATTCCAATCCAACTGGGAAAGAAAATTAAACAGACTCAAAGCTGCATTGGCAATTTTAAGAAAAGGAAGTAATCTGCATTGGAATTGCATACCCAGTAAGGACCCTATTCAACAGCACATTACACTTTTTTTAATGGTCATGTGGGTAAAATGTACTTAAGTATCAACACAGGCAGGCAAGATTTAAACCAGCAGTTCTTGGCCCTCTGGTATCCCATTAGGGTTGGGGAAGAGTAGGAATTAGAGGAGGAAGGGGAGAAAGGACGTGGTGAAAGTGGTTTTTCTTTAGATAAGCCTCCGCATCCTGTTTCACAATATTGTTGATAATTTGCCTCAGTTTCTCCCCTTGCTTTCTTCTGAGCTGTGAACCATTTTTGGACCTTTGGCAAGAAATAGGTGCTTTGGATCATTTTTTCAAAGGAAAATCTCAGGATGATTAGAAAGATGGCAACAGCTCTCTTTATAGCTTACAAGGCCTGAGGTTTCTGTCCATCCAGATAATGAAACACTTCCTTCCCAGAAATAGTGTGAGTTTAACCAGCACAGAAAATATCTTCTCATTTTCTGCCAGGGACTTCTAGTTTAATCCTTTCTCAGACTTCTTGGCCTGGTTAAATCTGAACTAGTACAAGTATGATACCTCAGAAATCATAATGTCTACCATCCCTTTCTGCATGGAGAGTATAATAAATTAAAAAAAAAATTACTTAGCATTGTGTTTGCTCACAAACTATTTAGTAGCAGCCTCCAAGTATGTTATGTATAGTTGTGAAGCAAAGGTACACTGTTCTGCCAGAAGTGGATATGAAGTGCCTTTTTCTTTTTACAAAAATACTTTATTTCCTTGAACAAAGAAGTTCCCTAAAGCCTTTTGAGATTGGCCCTGAGCTGAGCTGGAAAAAGAAAAAGCTCCTGTATGGTTGAAAGGTGTGGATATTGGGCACATCTAATCAGCACTGGAATTATGGTGGGGAGGAGCAGATGACAGAAGTGGGGAAGGGGAGCACTGGTTGGACAGACAGCACAGGGTAGAAGCAGGGTCACCTACAGCAAAAGGGCTTTCGGCAGGTGCTAATGTGCTCCTGCCCACGGATCTGAGGACAGATACAGATCCACCACTGCACCTTGGATGTCCTCTCTGGATGTCATGGTCTTAGACAGGTTCAGTAAGGGTGTAAAAAACCCTGGAGAGCTGAGCAGCCAGGCCTGGTGCAATTTGGTATGATCCTGTCCAGAGAAACAAGATACTTCAACACCCACTGCCACAATCAGAGAGACTGTAACATCTGCCTATTTCTTGGTCATTCACCTTTGTATTTGTTTGCTTATTTTTACAGTGTTTTGCTTTGTTATTAAACATATTTATTTCCAGGCAGCTGTGATACCAACAAGAACATTTGCACAACAGATTCAGAGTCCTGTTTATTTTGGTTAGTTGATTTCCTAAAGCAAGCTACTGTTTAAATTTTTGGGAAAGGAGGCAGAAGAAATTATACCCAAAGCCTCCGTAAGATTGAACTCATTTAAAATCACATAAATATATTCATAAAAGCATTTTGTATAAATCGTCATGCTTCCATCACCACATTGTATTTTTATTGCCAGCCACAGTGTGTGATGGCTGGGTGTAGATGTCTGAGGCATCTCTGATGTACCTGCCCTGCCTTTGCTCTTCCACAGTGGCAGTAGATGTATTTTCTTCTATGACATGAATAAGCTTAAGCTTGTTATAATATTTAGAGTTTACTTTCACAATGTCACCTCCTAACTGTTAAATTAATACTGAATCTGGTGACTGTTAAGATTAGAATGAGTAGTTTCAATATCCATCCTTTCATCTGCGTTTGTGTGACATCCAGTGGCCGAGTGGGTCAATCACAGGCTCCCATTTCTGGTGAAAAGTGTGAAATTTACTCACAACTCCATGTAGAACATGAAAGCAGGAAATGTATTGCATAGTAATGCTAACAGTGGATTGCTTAATTTTGGTTAAAAAATAAACTGGTAATTAAAGCAGCTTGTTCAAGGAAACACATTGCAAATTTGTATGTAGGTTTAACTCACTGCAGCCTTTAGTGTTCTTTCCCACTGCTACCGATGTGAACTCATCTCCTCAGTGTTCCCACTGGGCACAGAGAAGTGAATAAACTGTTTATCACCCTGCTCGAAAATGAGTAATCTCTGTTTCCCTGCATTTAACTGCTGACCGCACCATGAGTGTCTGGATTCATCAATTTTGTCAGAAGCAGTACTGAGATTAGGAGCCAAATTTTGATTGAATCTTTGAAATATTTTAAAAAATAAAATATATTGATTATCCAAATGACATTGAATTAGGCTTCTAAAAAGTTGTTTAAATTTAAAGATCTAGAACTCCAGTCTCATGACTGAAATAACTGCCTGCAATAAAGTATTTCATGGCAGTTGTGCAAAGTGTTTCCTTTGCCATCGTCATGAAAACGATGTGACAGTAGCACTACTCTCAAAATTTTTTTATTAGTTTTTTTTCTATGAAGGTAATAAATTAGTAACAGCTTTTTTTTTTTGCTCATACATATAAACCCCACAGTTATCACAGAGGTTTTTTTGCAATTTGTTATTGTAAGTCACAACCACTAATGCTGAAAAGGAAAATGATGAGAACATAAATGTTTCTCTGTTTTTCTAATTTGCTTTAAGAGATCTATAAACCTTTTCCATAAATCCAGCTAAATCCTTGTGTGCAAAGTTTTATATAGCAAAAGGAAAATAGAATTTAAAAAAAATATTCTCATAAAACTTAACAGAGAAATTATGCATTGATGTCTAGTGTCTGAAATTCTTTTAAAGTTATGTTTTCAAAATGACTAAATTTCAGGTTTAATATTTATTTCAAGGATGTAAAAATATTATTTTGGCAAGAAATTTGTTTAGACAAACATATATTGGACACACACACAAAAAAAAAGACTGTGCAGCCTTTTTTTTACAGGGTAGTGCATACAAGGCAACTGTTACCAGCATACAGGAAAAGAGCAGCTGTGCACCATTCTTGGACACAAAGTCCTCAGGAGTCACGAGGTTAGCACAGGATCTTTTTTTTTTATGGCTGGTTTTGCTGACTACAGTCACTTAGTCAACTATAATAATCAGAATAAAAGTCCTCTCCAAAAGTTAGATTAATTTTATGCTACTCTATGGCAAGTAAAAGCAAGTCAAATCTCTCAGAATTGTATCTAGAAGAAAATAAAGATCAGATATATGAAAATGCCCTTGCTGAGATCCAGTCCTTTGAGCTGCCTCTTGGAACCACCGTAAGGTATGCTTCTTTTTAATAATATTATACTCTTCATGATGGATGTTTTCCATTCTATAGCTGTTCTTCCAGTCAGCACAATATACTAGAAACTTTGTTTTCCTGACCTGAAGTCTACAGGAAAGTTGAGTTTAATTTCAATGTGATTGGCCCTAAGTGACAAACTACAAACCAAGGTCACCTACTCCGCTCTTTCTTTTCACCAGGACAAAGTGACCTGTTTCTGATGGCTGGATGCAGATCTGTGGAAAAAATAAAGTGCTCTTAAAAATGAAAACAGGGGGAAATATTCTCTTATGTGTAGCAGTGTTTTTAGTTTAAAGTTAACAGCTACATTTTTAAAAAATTAACTGCTTCTTATTCTTAAATGTTTAATAAATGCAACTTTTTTTTTAATCACCAAAGACACAACTACTTAAGGTTTTACTGTTGATATTTCTAAATATAGGAATTTTTTTTTTCATTTGTAGCTTATGGAAACTGTTTAATCGTAAAAGTGCAACTGAAAAAATTCCTCTGCATATTTGTCCTTAAAAAAAAAAAAAAAGTAATACATGTAAGATTGCAATGTATTTTGTCTAGGGATATTGTCAGTATTTGTAGAAGAGTTTTAAAAATAGTCTGCCTGGCACTGTAGGCGTCAGGTTGCAGTAACGATCAGGCTAAAAAAAGAAAATTAAATTTACCCTGAAAAATGTGTCCATCTATAATTTCAGTATTTTGGTTATGGGAAAAAAAAGGAATGTGGGAAGATTGTTACTGCATTTGAGTGATTTCTTGGAGGAAATACTACAAGTGGTAGGATTTTTCCTTTTTTTCCTTCATCATGAACTTTGTAAGCACTTGTCTACACTAGAATAGTCCTTGTTGGTTTAGTAGGTATCATCAATAATGATTCATCTGAATCAACACTGAATATGATAAAGGCACAAGCATAGACAAGATGTGCACTGTCTTCGGTGCCATTTATTAACTCGTGTACAGGTGTAGTTGCACCAGGGCAGGAGAGATGATGAGCTTGACAACAGTAACTGGAAGGATGCCAAATGCAATTGCAGACCTTGATGTATTCACATTTGTCAAATGCTGTCAGCTCCTTACTGGAAAAAGTAGCTACGCATCACCCTGAAGTTTTACATATCTGGCCTATTTCTTTACATGAGCTTCCCACTTGCGTGCAGATAACTCTGCCCAGAAAGCAGGTGCATCCTGTCTCCTGAGCATGCAAAACCCAAGGATCAGTTAATCCCTGGCCACAGGCCACAAAGTGTAAAATTTAAATAGAAAATAGGTTATTCCTCCTTCATAGACACACGAAGCTTTGCCGTACAAAGCACGAGGAAACATTAATGTCAGTTTCTAGTGAAACACGGCAAGCCACTGCTCATAGAGGCGCACGTTTTTGTTTTGGCTTGGTTTTGCTCTATTTTTACCCCTACCCCTAAGTTTCTATCACGTCAAGAATGGAAGGAATGAAGTCAGTGATATAACCTGAATGCAGAAACCCCCGCAGAGCCTCCGCCTCAGGGGTCGGTGCCTCCCCGCCGGGACGGGCACGGCCCGCGTGTGCGGGAGCGGTCGAATCAAAAAAACCTTAATAATAATAATAACCAAGACCACATCCTGAAACAAATCAGAACTAGCTCAGCGGAAAAGGCCATGTTGAACCCTATAAGCCTTCAAGGCGTCTCTGCAGCGCGGCGCACCGGGGCGGACAGCCGGTCCGTCCGGGACAGGAGCCGCATTTCGCGCGTCCCTCCTTTGTCACAGTGTGTCGAGGGGGTCGCAGCGGCTGGCGCCGGGCACACGCAGCTGCTCGCCGTCTCTGCCGGACACCAGCGCCCGGAGATGCCATGGGGACGGAGGGGTTCCCCGGGCGCCCCCGGCCTAGCCCTGCCCCTGACAAGGGCAGCAGAGCACCGCCGAGCTGGTGCGAACCCGAGGGGCGCGGCTCGGCGCGACCTGCGCCCCCTCGCCCGCCTCTACCCCCCCCTCCTCCCCGCCGCCCCGCGCCCCGTGCGCACCGGGAAGCCCTGCCCGGCGGCTCCCGCCGGCCCCCGCGGGCCGGGCTCCACGTTATGTCGTGATCCCGGGCGGGCGGCGCTGCTGCTGCTGCTCATGGGGCTGCTCAGGATTATGCTGCCGCCCAAGTTGCAGCTGCTGGCGGTGCTGATCTTCGGGGTGGCCGTGCTGTTCCTGGAGAACCAGATCCAGAAGCTGGAGGAGTCCCGCGGCAAGCTGGGTGAGCGGCGGCGGGCGCGGCCGGGCGAGGCGCGGGGGGCGGCAGCGCCGGGGGCTGAGGGAGCACGGCCGGGTTGGGGAGCCCCGGCGGGCGCTGCTCCCGCTGGCTCCGTGCGCTGCCGTGCCCCCGCGCCACGGGACCTGATCGGTGCGGGCGGCCGCTCTGCAGAAGGGGCTGTCCGCGGCAGCCTTGGCCTCTGAGTTCATTTGTTTGTTCTGCGAGATCAGACCTGTGAGAGGTCAGTGCTGGGAAGACAGACGTGTCTGTAGTGTCGGAACGGGTTTTGTCAGCAGAGCCGCGGTGCTCGGGGCCGTGGGCAGCAGCGGCCGGCCTGCCCGTGCCTCCTCAGGCACCTGGCGAGGGAGGACAGCAGCAGCCCTGGTGCCCGAACTGAGGCTGGTGCTGCTGCTGCTGCTGCAGCGAATTACCATCTTCTTCACATCTGATTTCTTATTCAGACGTTTTACTAACGCTTAGCGCTGTAATGAAAAGCACGGTGTAAAGAAAAGAAAGCTAAATATAATGCTCTTAATGACAAATAGGTAATTTGTTTAACTCTTATAACTCCCATAGAAATCTCTTGTGTAAATTATCTTCTACTTTTCCTGCCTTAAAAGGATATTTTTAGAGTAATATCTGCCTGGCAGGTAACATCTTACTACTTTCTTGTACGTAAGGCTGCAGAACTTGTAAAGATTTTACGTTGCTTAATTAAGTGTCTCCAGGATGTGAAAAAAACACCATTCTTAACCTAGTTTGTGGTGCTTAGGAGTTGAGAAAACAGATCACTGAGACTTCTGGTGTGTACAAGATAATGAACTGGTTTGCAAACTTTGGATTTGCTTTCTCCTATTATTTGAATATACTAGGATATTTAGATTATGAACAATAGTTAATAGTGTAAATTTAAATTTGTAGGAAGAAAAGTGCACATCGTGTTCCTTCTGGTGTTAACAGTAGAAGTGGATTTGAGTGATATGGGAAGTTTAACAATGAGTTTTTAACAGAGTCCACATAATGTTGAGCTGTATGAATGCCATTGGGGTTTTACTTCACAGCGTTTCTTTTCCACTTCACTCTCTCTGAACTGCATATTAGCGATTAGGACCCTGGAAATTGCAGTGGTTGACTGAGGCCCTTTGTGTACTTTTCAAGTGAAAGTTCTTGCCAGTTATAATCGAGGCATTTTTTGCAAGGTCTCAATAACTGTAAACAAACATTTGAAGAAGGCAGTGAATGAAAATGGAAGATAAACTGAGCAAATGTTGCCATGGTGCTGAAGGTTCAGTGGTATTTTGTATACATTGCTTTTAAGTGGCATAGCCATGGCTTCAGTGCTTCTGTTGCTGACAGTGTGTTACTTTAGGGAAGTCTACCTCCTGGCATGAAAAGAATAACATAAGACATGTGAGAATAAAGAATTTTTCTGGTAAAACTTCTTCCTCCTTAATATAGATGCAATGGACATGTCTAATTTACATATTTAGAGGCTTAAAATACTCATACTGCTTTGGGGCAACAATCTAATTACTATCTTCTGCTGATTTTATTTCTTAAGGAGAAGGGAAAACTATTGTGAAATTTCTTAAAAGTAAGATGGAAAGATTTTCTTTGTGTCCAACTTACTTGTGGCTCTCCAAAACCCATGGAAGGAAGAGGAAAAGGACTTTCTGCAGCATCTTTGAACTCAGATTCCAGTTTTTAGTGTGAGAGTATGCTTTGTTAAAAAGCTTCTGGCTGTCTGTCTCCTTATCACGTTTGGTATGTATTTTATGGCTAGCAGATATTAAGATGTCATGACAGCTGGTTTTTACCATCATGATTGGTTAGATTTCTGCTGAGCTGCATTATGGCAAATGGTTTTCTCCAGGTTGGCCTAATGCACTTGAATGCCAGTTTTTCTCCCTGCCCCTTAAAAGAACGGTGTGGGTGTGTGTGAAGTGATACTGTGATTAGAGGACAAAGTTGCTCTTTTAGTTGTGTTTCACTGGGTGCTTTATGTCAGAAGTCTCCTTGCACAGCGTTTGGGGACGGGGTTTTGAGCTATGCTGTGTGTTTGCATTGATACATCATATGATAAACTGTCATCTTGGGAAGCCCTTGTAAGAGTTAGGCATTGGCTGGGAAAACCAAATGACTTCAGATTTGATAGCAAAATAATTGTGCAGTCTTATCAGTAGTTCTAAAAATGTTCAGCTGTGCTTTTGGACAGAAAGGGCTTTATCCAAGTCCTTCACATATGAGCAACTCCAGATTCTGTAGGGAATAGTTGGGGACCTTAATTTCAGTTTAATAACTTAAAATATCTTTCCTATAAGGTGAAATTGAAGCATGTTTCTGGGTGAAAAAGGAGTGGGGAGCTCTTTTTATTCTGTAAGACTTTATATGGGTAAACTTGGTCACCCTGGTAGACTTCTTAGTAGAGAAGTATAGGAGATATAAGCAAATGGGCATCACAAATGCTGCTGCTGCTTTTTGTGACAAAATTGCTATGATAATTTAAAAGGGTATTTGTAAACCTGTGGGCTTTTTCATATGATAAATAACTTCCTAATTAAAAAAATAAATCAAAATATAAATTTTAACTTCTTTGCAGTTCTTTCCAAGTAGTTTGTAGTGGTGAGAGCACAAGCAAAGTGCAAAGAACTTGAAATGCCGTTTTTTTTTTTTGTGAGACTTCTACCTACAGCTTTTAATCTTTCATATTATTTTCAAGTTTACATGATAAATTAGTATGCTCTCCAGACTAAGCTGTCCCTAATTGCCAGTGAGAACTTAAATGTTTTTATTTAAGCCTGGTCTAGGTATGTGCCCGTTAGCTCTAGGAATGCATAGCCCTAATAGAGAATATTGCACATAAAAGGCAACTGTTGTTCCTGAAACAGAAGAACAGAAGTGATGTGTGACTGCCTCTTTGGGTTTTGGAAGCCTACTGAGTGCAGCTCTGCCTTTGGTGTAAATTGACCTAGCACTTAACATGTTAAACGTGTACCGTGCCATCTCCTGCATTGTCATTAGTATTTGTGGTGAGTTGGATCAAAAAAATGATCTAGCTGGATGTAATCCATCCCTATCTTCTTTTCCCTCCCCAATATTTTGTAATTTATTGGTGGGGAGAAGGAAGAGGGCAGTTTATATGGGTTCTAGTTCTTCTGTTAAAATAACAGTGTTTTACAACACCAAGCACCAGAAGCACTTCAGGTTTGGCCAGAGAAGTGGGACAAGACAGTGTCTCATTTGAGGACTGGAGTCTGTAGGATTGATGAGAGAAGCTGAGGGTAGG
Organism: Cettia cetti; assembly: GCA_013401135.1. NCBI lineage: Eukaryota > Metazoa > Chordata > Aves > Passeriformes > Sylviidae > Cettia > Cettia cetti. The sequence continues at coordinate 115,123 of VZUI01015104.1, read as the reverse complement.
AGATGATGAAGGATTGCTCTTTGGTGGGGATGAAATGAAATAATAATGCTACCTTCTAGCACTTTAGTGATGTTTACAGATTGCATTTGGAAAAAGTCTTTGTCTGAGAAACACAGTATACCATAACAGTGAAAGCAAGGGTTGAACCTGCTTCAGATCACGTTGAAAAACTTCTCAGCTGTAATGTGGGAGTGTTTCTTCTGTTAAGTGATAAACAAAATAATGGCTCATATCTGTTAATTCAGCACCTTGAATTCAACGTATAGAACTCTGTCATTTAAAAGAAATCCTTACTATTTTACTTTTTAATTTTTTTTTTGTTTAAAAATACTTAAATCATTTGAAAGGCTAAGGCTCTTTTAGTTAGCCTAGGAAAGAAAATTTAATTGATAGTTTATTGCCAGATTAAAAAAAAATTAAAGTAGTTTCCTAGCATATGTTACCCTTGCTATGGTAGTATCTTTATTAGGCTGTGTGCCTCATAAACCACTGTTCCCTTGAAATTAAAGAATATAACTTCCCAGTGATTAAGTCTTATGCTTTTTGGACATACAAGATTTTCTGCTATTTTGGGATGATGAAATGATAGTCATTTCATGTTTCTTTTATTTAGAAATAATAAAAAAAAAATCTGTCAGTAGCCCTGCATGTTGTTGGAAAATCTCTCAGAAAACTTATTGTCTTATAGACAACTTATTGTCTAATAGAGCACGCACGGTTCCTTAGCATATTGTTACTTTTGTAATTTAGCATTTATAAAGAGGGACATAGAACATTTATAAAGAGGAGTTTGTGATGTTGGCAGGTCTGGCCACACACAACTATGCAAATAATTTCCTAGATTTTTTCTAAATATTGCCCTGTTACACAGTAGTTACTATTTGCTACTGAGTAGCCCAAGGCATTCCTTCAGAAGCTCTTTTATTGTATACTAGGTTGCCTGAAATAAGAATTGTAATGCTGCTTCCTTAGTTTATCTCCATCCTGTGGAACTTCTTTCCACTTTGTCTTGCTGGTTTTATCATACTTTTTCACTTGGTTCTCTCTTACCATTCTCTTTCACTGTGCCTCCGGTTGTCCCAGATGGTTTCAGAATAAATTTTAAACTACTCCCACACTAGGATTGTACTTCCCATTGAAAACTGTGATACTGAGCAATTGTATGAATTTATTTATGTTGTTGTTTATGTTATTATATTTTTTTATAACTTTTTTTGTGATCAAATGTTGCAGCTGTTGGTGTTCTATTTTCTGTGAAATTGGTAATGTCTGAACTTTGACTAGTACAGAACTAGCACACCAAGGCAGCTCAGACTTGCTAATGGGGTCTGTGACTTGGTCTCACCTACTTTTGCTAGTACCCCAACAGTTGGTTATAACAGTGGAAATAAGAGGCATAACTTTCTAAAATAGCTTTCCCCTTCTAAAAGGCTGCATGTGAGAAACTGCAGTATTGTTGAACCTACTTTGCAGGTATTGTGCTTTTAGTGACATAACTTGGAAAATTGGTGATGTGCTGAGAGCTGTGCCTTTTTGTCTGATAGCAGATGCAGTGCTGGAGAGTTATCTGGCAGGGGGATATTTTTGTTAGAAATATTTTGAGGGCAGTTCTGAGAGAGTAAGTGGACTTAAGAAAACACATAAAGCACCTCCAGTCCCTCCCAGTCCCTCCAGCCACAGGCAGTGGATGAAGTAATCACCAGGTAAGGCACTCTATTTTTCTGGATTCTCCACTGAAAAAGGCCAGATTTGGGCTGGTACATATCTGTCTATGTTACTTAGTAAGGCACAAATTTAAGTTGAAGAGCTCATAGAACTACAGTATCATTCTCCATGGAAATCCTGGATAAAAGACATGTTCACAGTCACCTCTTTAGGACAGAAAAGGCTTGTGGGACAGTCAAAGGAATATGAGTACTGTGTTCTTCATTGTGAATTAATGCAATATTAAAAATTGGTAATGATAGCTGGGAGATAACTTAGCTGTGAGTTCAAGGCTGACAGCTTCAGGAGAAAGTGTTCAAAGGAGTTCTGCATCCTGTTCTTCCATATCATTGTTTCTTACTTAGGAAGATAGATTGGGTTATTTCAATAATAAATAACAGGTAGGATTTTATTCTGTGCTTAGCAATCTAAAAGGAAAAGTGGTAACACTGCTGGAAATCAGAAAAAACTACATTTGATGCCTTTACTTACTCTGTGCTAAAGCAACTAAAACAACAGCATTATGGCATAAAGGCATGTCAGTGCTCAGTTTGTTTTTCTTGTCTGTTTTCTATTTCTGAGCATGGCAAAGGTAATTTTCACATCTGCAAAATACCTCTGAAATCCAGTGATTGGAAGTTCCTGTGTATTTTTTTTTTTTCCTTAGCCCTCACTGGAGGCTATTATATATATATGCTACCTGTCCAAAGGACCTTGTTAAGCTACGTAAACCTTGGATTTAATATAGCAGATGAAACCATTGCTTTCAGTTTGTCATGGTTGCCAAGGGAAGTTGAGGATGCCCCACTCCTCAGAGTGTTTCAGGTCAGGTTTGATGTCTTTCTGAGCAACCTGCTCTAGTGAAAGGTGTCCCTGCCCATGGATATTGGAACTAAATAATCTTCAAAGTCCTTTCCAACCCAAGCCATTCTATGGTTCTGTATACATGTGAAGTGAAATAAATTGTAGAATTTTTTTTCCTTCTACAGTTCAAGAAACTGACATATTTGAAGCTGGATCTTTTTTTTCTTTGCATAGCTTTGCATTGCCCCTGGCTGTTGAAGTTAGGGACATTTGAGCAGTTCATGAAGAAGTAATTTCCATATCTACTGACTGGCAACCATGAGTCACTCACTGCCAGACTTAGTCTGGCCAGACTGGTCTTGTCTTCTAATAATGAGCGCCTTCCCTCAAATTCTTGCTTCTCCTTAGGAAATAGATGGCTTTTGCATATGGAATCCTCCATGTATTATCACTTCACTGGATCAAAAGACAGTCTTTTTGTGTAACTGTGTGCAATCTGTAGGTTTTGTCAGTTATCTAAAGTGTATTTAAACCTTGTCAAAGCAGTATTAAAATAGTGGTAAGAGCTTTGCTTGAAATCTGTTTATGTATCTGAAATACTAGCCTGGCAAGCATAATGAGAGTTCCATGCTGTAGAAAAATAGCTGAACTAGTACGTGTATTTGCATTATTTTTTCAACTGGAAATAAAAGATAAAAGACTGAGTGAAAGGACTCCAGTGTTGTGAGAGGCATCTGAAATTTGGCCAGCTGGCTGCAGCCTTTCATAAATATGTACAGACTCTTAGCTGCAGTCTGGGGGACAGGCAGTATCTTTTTCAAACCCTTAGCTTCACGTGGTGCTTAAGCCCATCCATTGTGTTGGAATCGCCCACTCCCCTGAAAACCCATGGCTCTGTGGAGTTGATGTGTTCAAAGCCCGGCCTCTTGAGAACTGTGGTATTCAGAGAAGTCTTCACCCACTTAGGAGGGAAAAGCAAACCTCTCTCCATGCTGGAATTGGCCCAGCTGGTTCTTTATTCACCCCCCAACTCCTCACCACTTGACCTTTTAAGTTCTGGAGAACTCAAGTCCCTCCATTTGGCATTCCTATCAATAATTGCCTGTATCAAAATAACTGCTAATGCTGATTATAGTTGTTATGCCCAGGCACTTTCCCTAAAGATACCCAGTGTTGATACTTGTGGAAGCATTCCTGTTGCACAGATTTGTATGACTCTGTGTTGGGAATATGCTGATAATCAGGACATCAGTGTTTCTGCAGGATGTGCCCCTGAGTGTCAGGGACTGGCTTCGTATTGAGTGTCTGTGTTACCAAGGGATTATTCCATTGCTATAGTTCAACTTCTTATGGCTATAAATTAAGAGCATACTTTTACCATACAGGTATCGTTTGCAGATGTGTCTGCAGAGAACCCAACTGAGTCCATGTGTCTTTTTATTGTCTCTAGTATTCAGCATATTATTGTTGTCCTTACTTTGCAATGTCCTTGTGTCATTATGGTTTCAATAACATTACTGCTATAATAATTATTACTCAAGCTTTCTGGTACTGATAAAATTCATCATGAAAAGCTTGAAGTCTAGGGCAGTGAAAGAATTAATAAGATAATTAAATTAAGAAGTATTTGGAAAGAACCTTTCTATCACTTTGGCCCAGTCTTTGTCTTCCTTCCTCATGTCCACTTTCTATAACTGGTTAGAGTTTAAAGTGACAGCTGACATCCTCTTTTTTCATCAGCTTGCTGTTTAATTCTGAATACTAATTTGTGTTGAAACATATGTAAAACTTAAGTGCTGTTTTGATAAAACAGCTTTTGATGATTTTGAAGTGTTTATGCAAACCTTGTGCATAATTGCTGTAAAACTGTAAAGAGTGTGGGGATGGGTTCTTAGGTTCCTTAAATTAAAATGCATATATTCTCCATTTACTTCTGTAGTGGCTTTTCCCTCAGATGATCTTATTTTCTCCTTCTTTTTTTCTAATATATAAAAAAATACATCAGTGAGAGAGAGTATGGAGTATATAAATCTATCAGGTATATAATCCTATGAAATATAAATCTGATCTGTATATATATTCCTCACCCTCATTGTCTATATTTTCTGATATTGTAATATAGGACTGATCTTTCTTGGACAGCAGATTGAAAGGCAATGGCATTTCATTTCACTTCCAAAAAGGCGCAAAAAAACCTTGACAATATAAAGGAATTTGGAGGTACGAGTGCAATTGAACAGAGATTATGCTTGTGCATCTCACTTTCTGCAAAGTGAAGGGGGAAATCCAGTTTAATTATTTTTTTCCCCTTGAATCTTTTCCCTGTGTATCTTTCCTCTTTCAGTATTTGTTACCTTTTTTCTGGATATATTGTTGTTGAATGTATTCAGGACGATTGCATGAATAGCATATCTGTATCTTCATTGAAATATTTCCATTTCTTTACATTAATTCTGTGGAGGGCTTGGGAGGAATGAGAAGTTTCTTTTTGCAAAACATGGAATTTGCAATGGGTTTTAATATACAGAATCTTAATCAACAATTGATTATATTAGAGTTTATATTGATTATTCATTCTAAGCCAAGGATTTCACTAATTCTAAGGAGGATTTAGAAATTTACAGTTAAAGTCAAGAGATAAGATGTGAAAATGATAGAATCTTATTCTGACACATTAAATAGACAAAAAATTGCCTTCATAATGAAACAAAGCACTAAGATTTTGGCTCTTTCAGCATGTGAGTGACACGTAAATTGGGGAGAAGAATTTTTTGGATGATGTAATTTAATAGTTTTTATTATTTCAGGAAAAAAGTATTAATATTTACAAAAGCTGAGTCCAGCCATGTCCTTCCATTGTCTGCAGTAAAACTAGTATCTCACAGGGTTTTATTCCCAAGCTGAAGGAGAAAGGAGTATACACTGTCTCCTGACCAAAACACTCTTGAGCACACGTGTATGATCACTTTCTGAAGGTGTGGTTTTGTACGTGGCACACAAAATAGCTTGTATGAGGATCTGTATTTTTTGAAACAAAGCCATAATGTCAGGTTTTTATGTATGGTGGTGTTGGGTGAAGTGTTTCATTGGTAGAATCTTATTTCAGCTGTGCTCCTAGTGAGAACTTCAGAGCCAAGGTTTTTCAGCGTCTCATTTGTCAGTAAACCTTCAGCAGTGTGCACTCTTAAAAAGTGTAAAAAGATATTTTCCTGGCAAAATACCTACAATATAATAATATTCGTGATACTTTATCCTACGAACTGAGATGACCATAGCACTAAAATGCTTTCCTGTAATCAAATTAGTGCCTTTAGGAATATTGAATATCTTAGAGTTTGCCCCTCTTCTCCCCGCCCCTTTTTTAAAAAAAATTAAACCAAAGACCCTTACAAAACCCTCCTCCTTTTCTGAGATTAATTTAGGCTATTTTAATAGATTTTAGTCAGAGTAGCTATTTTATATTACGTATGTTGATTCTGTTAACAAGGCAAGCTTTTGAAGATAAGTACCTAATAAATAGTTTGCTGTTTTATGATGAAGTGATTAGATCTTGCTGTCCAATTTGATGCCTTCAAACTGTGTATAGTGGGACTGAAGTGAGTATGTTTTTGAACTGCATTTCACTGAGAAAGATGGCATTTCAAAAGTAGATGTGTATTTGCTGTTCGAAGACTTCCTGTCATAAAATGACCTTTAGGTGTATAAGCATTTAGTAGGAATTGGAATGTTTTGTAAATTTACTATCTTTCTATTTTTATCAAAACAAATACATTTTTTAAATACTTCTGGGTGTCTCTCCCTTAGCTGTCCATATTGTTACCCAGTGTGCTAATTGCCACTGCTGCTGTTGGTTTGAGTGAGGGCAAGACTTGCTCTGGTGTTTTCTCAGAGCCTCTTTAGGTTTAAAGTTAACTTCAGCAGGAGTATATTTAATATTTTTGTTTGATCAAGCTATAAAAAACACCCTATAAAATTTCTGGCATACTGCTTGGTTTATAGCTGTAAACAAAGGCTTATTGTCTGTGTTGAATATGTATGCAGTAGTCTTGGTGTTTTTGGCTAAAAGTACCAGAATGCCTTACTTTCTAGTGGGCTAGTAATATTTATTCTAGTCCTTGAACTGCCCCACAAACATGCATTCTGAGCCAAAAGCACAGGCTGAATGACCAGAAATACCCCTCCAAACTTAAACACAGCAATGTTTATATCCTGTCATGTCTGGTACAATCTTGAATTTTATCTTAGAAACTATTCATGGCCAAAACAGTTAAGGTTATGTAAATCCTTCTGCACGAAATTCAGTTAGAACTGCTTTTATTAAAAATTTTTGCATTTTGAGGGAAGATTTGGAATGGCTGATGAAGTAAAATTTCTACCAGTCACAGAGGGGCATAAGAGGGCTGGAGAAGTCACAGAAGAGCTATTGAAGTTAGCAGAAGGTGAGTGAAGCATTCTCCCAGCAGTGTGCCTGGCACTCTGGTGGGAGAGTATCACCCCTGTGGTAGCCAGGGCAGCAACCAGAGCCGTACTCAGCTCCTCCACGGCAGGAATCCGAGCTTGGAGCATGAATTTAAAGTACTCTTGATTTACTTTGGGCCTTGAGCTGCAGAGATGGCATGTGTTTGCTTCTGGACAGGAAGGGACAGCCATCCCTTTGTCCAACCCAGAAAAAAAATGGTACAGAATTCTAGTCAGATTTCTTGGTTATTCCTGAGGTGTGTTAAGTGAATTTGGCCTAAGGGCAAATTTATCTTGTAATCACATGGTCAGACATAGAGGAGAATGTTAAGAATTACCTTCTAGAGAGTGTAAGAGAAGAAGAAAAGACATGTATGAGAGGATCAGTGCAACTTTTGCATTTGTGAGCTACCCACAGTCTTTCTGATCCCATCAAAAAGCTGGTGAGTATTGGGGAAAATGCCTGTTTTCAGGGCTGGCTTCACTAGTTTAACACCCTGAAAATGTGCTTGCTTCTGATTCCTATTGCTTTGTCATTTACCCTCTACAATGCCATTAAACCCTTCTCTCCTTTCTAATATGAAAAACCAGCATAAAACTGAGGTGTTGGTTTAGCACAAAGAAATGATAAATCAAACAGCAAAACATTTAAATGTATCCTATTCTGGTTTTCCTGTCTGTGCTTTCCAAACCATACTCTGAAAAATATGGTCTCGCTGACATGCTTGTAGGGGCATTTTTGGAAACATTTGTGGTTGCTGGAGCAACCCAAAGCATTGTTTCTACTGATTTTTATGTGCCTACTTAAGTGTGTTTGCATAGTGCAGATGGCAAGGCAGTCTTAATATGAGAATTAAGAAAGAGTAATACATGATAAATTATTCACATATCAAGTTTAAAGAAAAAAATGTGTGAGGGAAGAATGAAGATACTGAAAGATGTCTGAGGTTTTTTCCCCTTGTTTTAATCCATAATAAAAAGCCCTTGGAAACTAAATTACTAAGGAGCATTAGTGGTGATTATGTGGAGGTTTTAAATATATGCACTTTTTGAGGATGGAAGCTTGTGTCAAGGAAGGTTGCAGTTGAAAGCACATATTGTTTTGCAATAAGTAATGATATGTAATAAATTTCTTAAACTGGTGCTATAAAATATTCATACAAGATAGTTGTTTTGATGGAAATGATGAGAAAAGGTTTTAAATGTTAAGTGAGATTGAAATTTTAGTTTTCAAGACTGAATCTAGGAAAATGGTAAACTCTTTTAGACTTACTTCTCATTATATATCTTAAAACAATGTGGAAATAAAAATAACACAATGTGCTTTTTAAGTATGAGAAAACCTGCTAAATGTCTGACAACATGACACTTAAGCAGCAAAATCTGTCAAGTATTCATATAGCAGCAGGAATATGAAATAAAGTGATGGTTCCTACATCCCTTTTACTTAATATACATTAAGCATTTGTATGTAAATATAAATATGAGATGGCAATCTAGAGATAACTACTGTGCAAGAGAAACATGTATGAACGTCCTCTCAGATAGCCAGGAATTGATTTGGATGAGTTCTCTGGCCTTGATGGAATTGCTTGTCTACAAGCTCTGCAAATTCTTTTAAAATCCTTCAACCTTTGCTGTAACAGGTTGCACAATTAAATAGGGACCTAAATTAGCATTTCTATAGAAAAATGCCTAGTCCTTGCCAGTACGGATCAGGCAGAACTACCAGGTAGTTTAAAGTTTTACCAACGGGTAATGGTTAACTAAGAAGAGACATAAAACCATAAAAAGAGATTGTTCTTTTTCATTTGGTCAAAACCTTGCTACAGTGAATTTGAGGAGCTAAAAAATCTGTGATGTTTAATGATCAAAATGTATTGATTTCAAACTAGACTAGTCTTGTTCTATTGTGTAGTTTCAGTTGCATCCTTCATAATTTTCCTGTGGTATGTAATATATATGGCAATTTGATTTTAATCAACTGCATGCTGTCCAAGATGGAATGTGGGAACGTGTTGTATGCTAATGAGTTGTCTGTGTCTCTGTGTCCCAGGGAGACCCTTATAGAGGTGGTGAGCATTCGATTTGGTTTCAGAGCAAAGGATATTGGTTTTGGGGCAATTTGTAGATAGAAAGAACTTAATGATTTGAGCATCATTAATTATTTTCTTAAGTTTATCAGTGCTTCCTTTTTGATCTAAGTGCATGGCCAAAGTTAGCTAAAAGTATCACAACATTCCTTAAAAAGTGTGGCACTTAAATTACTACCAATTGCAAAATTTTCTGGAGGTCTATCGTCAAGAACTGTTAGTGAGTGTCAAAGAGCATATGAATTGCCAAAAGCATCCTTGGTAAGTGTTGCTGTTTTTCTTTGACAATTTTTTTAGAAAACAAGTAAGTTTGCTCTTTTCTAAACTATGACTAAGCTTATTGCAATCATTACACATCTTAGTGCTATTGTTTTATTGTACACTGCTCTTTCACAGCAGTAGTGATCTTACAAATGTAAAAGTTGGTTAGGCTTTGATTTGATTTTTTTTAAATAAAAAATAGCCTCATCTAAAATAATCATCCTAAATTGCACTTCAGTACTGACTAAGCATCCTGTCACCTCCAGAACTCATCACAGAGTGCTTGTTACAGGAAGTAGTTGTGTTTCCAAACTAGAATCAGACTCATATTTTGTAGTAGTTAAAGCATTAACTCGATTCTCAGCATTCTGAGTTTGATTTTGTTTGCTTTGCTTGTTTGTTCTGCAGGCTCATTTCAGGTGAATTTAGGATACTTTTTTTTTTTTTTCTGAATAAAGGGATTGTTATGACAAGAAAATGTCAGTGTAACTTGTACTTGAGAATTTCATGTGGTAAATGCCAAATGTATTGCCAATTCTGGTGGCAGTCTTGTGACTAGTGGGTTTTATTTTATAATAGTTGGAATAAAACTATGCAGTGACACTGTCTTTTATGATTGGTTGATAAAGAGCTAAACATCGTGTTGGTGTAAGAAATGACTTGGCTTTGGTGTTTGTTTTTGGGGTTGTTTTCGGGGTGGGGGGGGCTGTGTGTTATTTCTGGGTTTTTTAACATGGACATCCAAGAAGAACATTTACTTATGCCAACTGCTGAAGTGACATTTTCTAATGAAAAATTAAGATTTCTTGCCTTGAGTGGTCTAACAACCACTGGATCAACAAAGTGCACATCACTTTCCTTGTTTGTGTGTTTTGTGGACGCTTTCCTTTTTATGCTTTGTGAGCCTTGGCTACGATGCTAGAATGGAGAACAATTTATTGAGCTTTTTGCCATTTTACAGGTTAATTTGTGAACCACTGACTGAACAGAACAACTTTTACAGACTATAAAGGGCAGCCTTTAACATTGAGTAACAATCAAATAAAACTGACTCTGTTGGGCAGAGTAATTTTCCCACATTTTAAATAGTCTGTATGTGAAGCAGGAGGAAGGTTGGGGCTGTTTCTGACCAGGTATTTGATCCACAGCTCACTTACATTTCTGAAGTGCTGCATTTATGATGTAGGTTTAAGCATGAGTCTGTTCATGATGTGTGTTGTACTGAAGTGACTACAAATAGAGATTTACAGGTCTTCTTTCTGTGTCATTTGTTCCATTGTACTTCACACGAAATAAGGAGAAATTTCTTCTCCTGAAGTCCTACAACCATCCTTGTCCTGAGAGTATCCTTATAGTTGGGCTTATAATTTAATGACATATTTTCAGTTATTAGTCCACGTGGATTGTTAATTATTTAATAAATTATGTTCAGTATGCATTGAAATGAAACCTTTATAGAGTTAGGTACTTTTTATATTAATTGGAAGTAAGCTTATTAAACTAATATTTCAGAGGAGAGCTATATTGAGAAGACTGATGATTGTTTTGGGGGACAGTGTATGATTTCTGCGTAGTACCTCATAATAAAGTCATGCTGTTAAAGACTTTCCAGTGTTTAATGTGTGTATGGACAAATATGTTATGCTTATTATTTTATTCCTTAAATATGCAGTAGTCTCTCACTCTTAGGAGCTCATTGGCTATTTCAAGAATTTAACCTGCTTTTGACACTTCCATGGCTTTTTCCTGCAAGCAGCTTGAATGCCACTTACTCAGCAGTAAGTAAAATAAAATCAGCTTAGGAGAGCAGCATACAGTAAATGATGCTGCTAAGAGAAAAGGCATGTAAAATTGCTTGTAAGATGATAACCTTTCATAACATTCTTGAAAACCACCTCTCCTATATTGATCTTTTCCCATATTTTTTTATCCGCACCTTGTCTGCAAATATGAAATGTAGTCTTTCAAGGAATCTTATTTCTCGGTTGAGGACTTGCTATATTGATCTGAAACCACAGAACTGAAATTGGTCATATTTTAGCAGTGTTCCTTTTCTAATGACAATATATGGCCTTATGTTTAAGTGGAAAACTTGCTGCAGTATTTCTCTTACTGGAATTTGTGGACCAGTCAGGGAGGAACTTCACTAAAACCCCTTATGAGATACTGCCAGTGGAATACTTCATGACATCTGTGTGAATGGGTAGCAGACCTTTACAGACATGATTCATGAAAGCATACTGCCAGCTTGCTTCAAATAGAGTGATGGGAGAGGAAAGATACTGAGCTATCCTGTGTGAATGAATACAAATTTTTGTGGTTTCTTTTTGGTGTGGTGCTCCACTTGACACAGGCAAACTAATGAACACACTTCTTGTTAGTACAACTTTAGGTTTCTCAATAATGATAAATATAAGAAACTTATCATCTCAGTTTCTCCATCTCTCCTGCTCCCTTTCCCAGATGATGAAATTAAAAGCTGCTGTGTATTAATTATTCCCCATGGTAACTATGTTGGTGTTGTTACAAAGCCTTGCTGCTACTCTAAAAACGTTTTAAGTTTAATAAAGTCAGGACTCAAAATTAATGAGAGAACTCTTCCCTCTCTCTGAAAAAGGGGTGAAAAATTTTGTAGGAAAACATACATAAAGACTTGGAGTGATTATTTTAGGAAATTTTACAAAGAAAATACAGAAGGTCAGAATAACAGTGTAGAGTTTTTGATGCTTTCCAGTCTCACTTGTCCTTTTACCTCTACTGTCATAAACCTATTGCTTCAGAACCTGGTGAAGTGTTTGTAATCCCTCAGAGGAAATGAGTTTCAGTTACAAATACTGTCTTAGGCTAATTTAGCCTGGGCACTCAAACGTACAGCGCTGTATATGCAGTAATACAATTATTGTATTTTTAGACATAACAACCTGCAGGGTCAGGAGAGACAACTGAAAGATGCCAAGAGTCTGTGCAAGCTTGGCTTTAGGGAAGAGTAGGAACACACTAGAGCCAAGTAATTTAGAGCCTGTTAAATTTACAGTCTCTGAACAGATTTTTCCATTTTGGAAACTACATAATATAAATTGAACATGAAATCAACAAATAATATAATTGTAGTCGTGTCTACATGAACCATGTTTTTAAATTCTACTGTAGTGAAATTTATGCCAGGAAAATGGGCCTCCAATCAAACAAACAAACAGAAAACCCATTATAAAAAACTCTGTTTGAAGTTTTGAAAACTTTAAATGTGCAAAATGGTTGTTCTTATCCACTGCACACGAAAACCAGTTGGTTAATAATTTCACAAATGGTTGGGAACAAAATGAGTTCAGGATGATGTACTCTTGTGTATGATAAATTCTTGCACGAAGTGGTGTTATCAGGAAAACACTAAACAGATGTATTGCCTACAAATTATAAAGGCAAGTTAGGCACAGATTTACTGAAATGAGATAGGAACTGGACAGTGAATTTGATATTCCTCCCTTTTTCCATTGCCTTTATACTGTTGTTGTGTTCATCCCAAAATAAATTGTTATTGTATAGTTTCACAGCACTTTCACTGAGGAAGGGCATTGTTGCTGCCACAATGACTGAAACTGTATGGTCTGAACACTGTAACATCACATAGTAAAAGTTTTTTTAGCTCTAGTTTCAACTGTAAAAAAACCCACTTGCTTGACCAGTCTTCAATAAAGCTGCATGGTAGGGTTGGTTTAAATCAGGGGGGTTTGGTGTCATGTGAGGAGTAGACACTTGTTAATAGTGAAACTGATTATCTGGAGTATCTTTCTGCAGTTGATTTCTTAAATTTCTAATATAGTCACACTGGATACGGTGGCACCCAGGGAATGCTTTTGCACTTTATTCAAGTGTGTATGCACGTTTAAACCTAAATTCTAAAGAAGCCTTTTTAAAAGAACAAACAAACAAAAAGTGCTATTGTTTGGGAACAGTTTTCATGTGTTTTGAATACCAGAGTTTAAGTCACTGAGTTTTGGGACTGTGTGGGCTTTTGAAAAATAACCTCATAGTGTGACCTCTGCAGGTATCTCCTCATTTACATCTGATTTCTGTTCCTTCTAATGCTTTAGAGAGAGGGCTGAATGAGGTTTGTAACATTTTTAAAGTGTCTTTCTAGGTTGTTAACTAGATGGGAAAGAATCTGAATCTTTTGAAGACTGTGATTAAAATTGTAACTTGGATACATTTTACTGAACATTAATTCATAGTTGAAACTTCTGATATGTACTTGTTTATTTAGAGATTATTGTGTGTGGTTTGATGATAATTAGCTTTTCAGGGGAAGAATCTCACAATACCGGGTGACTGGGTAATGGCAGGTGAAACTTGTCATATCTAAATGTATTTAGAGAAAAACAATCCCAAGTTTACATATGTTAAATTCTGAATTGGCTGTCCTCACTGAGGCAGGAGTTCTTGGGGTTACAGAAGTTATCTCTATGGAAACTGCTGATCAATTCTCAACAATGGTCAAAAATGCATGTTAAAATCAAATAATGAACCACATGAAAATATTTTGTTTTCTATTGCATGCAGCAGTTCTGCATTGTTGCCCTTCATCATGGAAAAGGTTATAGCAGACTTGGAAAAGGTCTGTGACTGCTGAGAAAAACTAAAGAAACAAAGCCTCTCCCTATATGGGGAATGATTAAGTAGACCAAGGCTCACCAGACTTAGGGAAACGTGTCAGGAAAGGAATGGTAGGAGCCTGTAAGTGTGTGGATAAAGTGAGCAAGGAATCACTATAATACAAGTAGTAGGAAACAATCAAAAATTAACTATTGCTTGATAGCCTCAGAAATGCTGAAACGAGCTGGTGAACTGTAGAACACAATGCCACGGCATGAAATGAAATGCTTAGAAGAGCTAGGAGTAGAAAAATAATTCATCTGAAAATTCATTAATCTACTAAGTTGCAAGCAGGTGGGTGATGTTAAGTACATCAGGAACATATAACCTTGTGCTGATCTGTTTTTGTCTTCTCCAGACATCAGTTGGCCTTTGTCAGGATCAGGATACTAGAACCTTGGTCTGAACTAGTAAAACTTTAGGTAATGTATGCAGCAGGAGACTTCCCTTAAATACCACGTGTCCCTTAATGCATCCCTGTTCATCCTTTTCAGGGTGTGCCTGACAGCTCTTCAGCATTGGGTAGATTTATATTTTTACCTCTTCAGAAGGTAATTAAAGACTTTAGTTTATCATTAGTCACTTAAATTTCAAGCCAGATCTGGGAAAAGTTTTGTCAATCTATTTCTTCCAGGAAGGCATGTAGTCTTACTTTGAAAATGTCATCAAGAAAGGGAGCCTTTTCCTTGTTCATTCGAAACCTTTCAGTATTTTGAAATAAAGTCACAGTTTCTTAAAATCTGGATATGGTTGGTCTCATGTTACAGCTCCTGGATCTTACTGTGTTCTCTGTAATCCCTCCTCACCAGCCTGCAGTATTTTCCCTTGTGAAGGTACTTACATCCTGTAATCATCTCACTTCTCAACCTCTCTGAAAAACTAAACACGTTGAATTCCCTAAGCCTCTCATTGTAAGGTACCTTTCTGATTCTTGAATCATTTTTATGGCACTTCTGCACCCTCACAGTTTTTCACCAACCACTTTAAATTGTGGACAAAAATAGTATGGAGTGGTTCAGTAGCAGGCTCCTCCCTGTCATGCACTTCATTGTTTTTCCTCTGTTTTGCCCTCTTGACCCATCAGTAGATGCTGTTGGTGATTGCTTATGCAGCTGCAGATACGGCTGAAGTGGCTGGTTGTGTCAGCAAGATGCCAGGTCCTGACATTTCCCAATTTTTACTGAAATCAAATAGCTGATAGAACTCTGATAACAGCAGCATTATATGAAATTGAAAGGGAATTTATCATATTATTCCCAAACTAAAAATGCTAACAAATATTTGCCTTCAATTTATTTGCTAGATAGTAGCAACTTAATTTGTAATCAAGATACAGAGCTTTTATAGTCTGGAGATAATAGTATAGCTAAAACCCCCAAACTCCTTGAAGAGTTGATAGTTTTTGTAGTTTTTAATGATTTATTTTACTGGTAGGAAAATCTAGCATCTACCATCTATCAAATTCTGTGAATATATTTAATGTGGACTTTCTAGTTCCAGTCCAAACTATTATAGTTTAACTGGCATGGAGCCATTTTTGTTCAACTGTGCTGCTTTTATTTTTGCGCTGTTTTCAGGTTTGCCCACATGATACTCAGGCATTCAGAAGGATTTCTTTATAGAAGGCAAATCAGGAAAAAACCCACATCTTAATTTTAAAGGTCTAAGTAGCATTTGGAATGGGTTAAATGTGTGTGAATGTAGTATTTATTTGAAACACTTCATAATTCCCAGTGTTACAACAGTATGAAATATGATAAAACACATTTTAGGATGAGTGATGAATTACTTTCTTAGTGTGCGGGTGGAATATGTAGCATATTAAGATAACATGTTTATTTCTTGCAGTTGTACAGTGTAAGAGAAAGCTCACACTTTCATCTCTCAGATTTTGCTTTTTTTTGTCATATTGCCGTAACGAAAACTGTTTCCCTTTTTTTTCCTTAAGAAAGTACTCAGGCTTTTTAGATTTTATAATTGACCAGTCATATTTCTGATGTTTGACTATATCAAATATTTGAAACATAATTTATTCTTGAGAGGAGAGCAAATTACTTTCCTGCCTCAGTGTTTTAATTTCTTTCTGTGATGTGCTTAAGCTGGAGTTGGAGTCATTTGTAGCTTGTATTTCTGTTCCATAGCTGGTATTGTCTCCTATTAGAGATTGGAAACCGTTATGGTAGTATCTCTACATTGAAAACAAGTTATGTATTGTAGCAGCTGCTTTACAGTAATATTTATAGTTATATTTGAGAAGTAAGCTCTTTAAAATTTTAAGAATTGTTCCCATGGCAAAGTAAGTTGGTTGCTTTCTATTTTTGCTTCAGGTGTAAACTTCAGAATTATTGGTGAGGTATCTATATTCCTAGCTTTGAAATCAAGATATTGAATGCAGATGAGAAAATAATTACCAACTTGTGATAGAGTGCTCTTTTTTTTATGAAGAAATATTGTTGAAATGCTCTTTGCTTGGACTGAAGTTGTGATTCTGTACTGAGCATCCTGAGAGATAAAAGAATGGACACTTTGTCCCTCTGGTTGCCTATGTACATTTATTGAATGATGAGAAGTAGAGCAGCTTATACTTCTGTTCATATTTTTGTAAAGCTGAAAATATGAAATTAGAGACAATCACGGTTGTAATGCCAAATGCGAGAGCAGTTGCACTGCTTTATTTACATAACTGTTTTGTTAAAGTTAAGCAGTTTGCAATCTTTGTGTTGTTTGTTTTTTCTGGAGTCCAGACCATAGCTCAATCCTTTGTCACTGGGTATTGTGGTTGTTTTTTACAGGAGGGTGTGTATCCGATGTTTACTGTAGCAATCACCACTCTGTGAGGCTGAGACTGCATTTGCAGGGCCTCCTAAGGTGTGGTAAAGGACCATGCTGATCTGAGTTCAGAGAGACACAGGCAGAACAGGGATATTGGAGAGTCTGATGTCTGCCCAGCAGCACCCTGGTGTGATTGGAATTGGAACTTCTCTCAGGTGTTGTTAATGCAGGACTAATGCACAACAAGCAGTTTGCTGTGTTAATGAGCAAGATTAGGCCCATCTCATGGCTTTATCAGAAAAAACAGAGCCTTAATTTTTCAGGTGAAATCTTGTCATAAATGGAACTGTTTGGTCTGGGGGAAAAAAACATTGACCAAGTATACTCATAGTATCTTAAATTTGTGGTTTTTCTGGATTGCAAGCATGTTTCTCCACAATGAGGAATACATGGCTTGCATTTTACTTTAATGTTGACATCATTCAGTTTCTCTTACTTCTCGCAGTTTTAAAGAGTAGGAATAGGTAGAGAACTTAAATGCATGCAACATATGGCCGAAATATCACATATACTAAAGATCTAAAAATCAAAGTTGCTGTCTCCATGACAACTGTAGCTGAGCCAAAGAGTTCTTTTCATAAAGACAGCAGTCATGCACAGTGAAAGTTCAGAGTCTGGGAACCTGACTCCTAGGATGCTTTGGGATCCACATATAGATCTACAGGGAGGTGCTATTTATGTTTGTATCCACTTGGAACTTAAGAGTGTCACTTGTTCCCAGCTTCTGCCTGCAAAACACTGATGGGAGTAGAGTGTTTTTGTGATATTTAATTGAGATGTCTGACATGTTGCAGATGGGAATAGCAAACTAAGAAGTAATGCAACCTTGGCAAAGAGGAGTTTTAAATGGAAAATGGGAGGATTTCTGTGTTTAATTTTGTGGGCGAGCGATGATGAGGGCTTTGACCTGTGGCTTTGGCTGATGGGAATTGTTTGTAGGAATACGCATAACCAGACTCTTTCTGTGCAAAGACTCTCTCTGATGTTGATTACTCAAAAATTTTGGTATTCAACTTTTCAGGTCTAGTGCCAGTATATTTTGGTCATGTCAGGTGGAAATTTAATTTTTCTTCTCTCTGATGCCAATTGTTCATGTCACAAAATAGGAAAAGTGAATCTTGATCACGGATAGTAGAGATACTGAAAGTGAGTGAACCAATATCCTAACTGTGGCAAGTTCTTTATAACCACAGGGTTGCACTGGTGTATTTATTGTGCTTGACTCCCATTTAACTCAGATTTTGGATTGATACCGGAACAGAAGTTTTATGAGATTAGTTTCTATTTACCCTATTTTGAGTATCCAGACATAGAGATAAAAAAAATGTGGATTAAGCAAATCTGTCTGCAAGTCATTTTCCTTCATCCAGGCTACCCAGCCTGGCTTTGTTTTACCCTACTGAAGCAAATATTTCCAGTAATTTTTTGGCTAGTTTCCAATTTAATCAAAATATGTTTAGATTCCTGTTTTATAATTTAAAACTAGATAAAGGCCCTATTACTTAAAAGGGAGGATAATAATGATGCTATAGGATACCACATAGGCCCCCACGTCCCCAATTTAAAAGTAACACTTTTAATTCATGAAAACTCTTAAAAATGTAGTTGAACTTTCAATAAACCCATTACTGTAACTGATTGCCATTACTTTGATTTGAATAGTTCAAACCTTTCCTATTGGGACAGCCTGTATAATAATAGAACCGTTCCTTTTTTTCTGCTCTGGCTTCTCTATATTAATGTATCTCAGTGGCAGTAATGGAGTTTGATCATCATATTTCTGGAATACTAATTCAAGAAAATTTAATCCCCTGGTGATATAACTTAGCCTTTCCAAATGTGCTGTTATAAATCCACAGGAGAGCCGAGCTGGTGGTGGTTGGCAGTCAATGTTAGCACAGTGGATGGAAGCTAAGTGTTTAGAAATCCAGTGCCTCTCCTTCATAAAAGAGCTCTGATTCATATTCCCAGATGGATTTTGCTGTCTTGGTTTAACTGATTCTCTGCCTCTTGGGCCTGACCTTCCAATCTACCAAAGGTGGAGCTGGTTGGCACAGATGGTGGAAGGGGCTTGGCAGCAGCTGGTGGAGCCGTTTGCACTGCTGCTCCTCAAGGTTTGAGCTTTGGGCTGGAGCAGCAGCAGAGTCCCAGCTGAAGGAACAGCGCAGTACACGAGCATCGGGCTGTGGCTTGGGCACTCAGATACATCCAGGCAGCTCCGTCACTGACTGCATGTGTGAGCAGATTGGAGATGGAGGTAAAGAAGGACTTCACAGTCAGGGCATGGGCATGTAAAATGTCTGACTAGATTTTACTAGTCAGGAATTTCCACATGTAGTATGAATTCATAAATAAAGCTCTATAAAAAAACAGGAAAATCATTAAAATACTGGCAAAGCCCAGCAACAGATTTTTTTTCTGCTTTCCACAACTTGAAAAATGTTTGTAGACAGTGCCACTTAACCCTGTTCTTAAGTCCAGTGCTTTGTGTTGGCAATGAGGGCACACTCCTCATTTAATGCATAATAGGTGAAGATTGCCCTAGGAAGTTCTAGGTTGGCTTTTTAAGTGACATTGCTTTTGGAGACATATATAAAAATGGAGCTGTATTTCCTGACAAATGGGTTTATGGTTAAATTTTTTGTTATTACTTCAAATAACCAAATATATTTTACCTTCTGTCATTGACGTCTTGGCTCATGCATCGGTTTCAAAATTGAATTTGTAGATGGCACTCTTGGAAAAAGTGCCACCCAAATGAAACATTTTTCTTCTGGTTCCTTAAGTGCTACAAATGTATCACAGGCTGAATGTAAATGTCACGGAAACAGAATTCTTAAATACCATTTTCAGAAGCAGTACACTGGAAAATATGATCTTTCAGTTCAATTTTTCTTTACCTCCAAGTCAGGTGAAATTCCTCAGTTCCTATGAAGTATATAAGACCACATCACAGCAAAGTTGCAGGTTTTCTGAGCAATGCAGGGTTTTAGATTGTGCAGGCTCCATCATCCGTCACAATTCTGCAGATACTTGTATAAAAGCATAATTTTTTCTGTTCTTTGTTTTCAGTTTTGCTTGATTTCAAAATGGAGTTTTCATGACTGGTTTCCCAGGCCCTATTTTGCAGATCAAAAGTCTTTTGAGAATATCTTATCTTTTATTTTAGCAAAGAATGTATAATTGATAAACATCCATTGAAAGTAATCTTTAAACACAGAATTTAAAGGTCTCTGTCAAATGGTAAAACATTGATTAGTAAGAGACAAATCCTATCTTACCCAGACTAATTCACAAGTGAGAAGAATTGCTAAGGGAGAAGTTATTGGCATTGACAAAGCTGTTAGCATTGGATTTAAGTACTGAAAGCATAGATATACCTGAATTATTGTGTTGGGTTGAACCTTCTGTCCCTGAGTTTCTGTATATGCAGCATTTTCCCTTTTCTGAGGTGTTTCTCTACAAACTGCTACTCCAGCATACCAAATTGTCTCCCTTGGGAAATTATGTCTTTATATATCTCAGGGCTCTTTGTACCTCTAAGACTTCCATGCCCTTCTACTATTTTAGTGGGGCCTTTTCTTGGGGGGGTGGATGGCTGGGGGTGGTTGGGTTTTTATAATTTTGGAGTACAACTGTTTAACAACTCCACTGCTCAATTATCAATGCTTTCAGACATTCCAAAAAGTGATTTTTACTCGGGGAGAGTGTGAATGGGAACAGCTGTTAAACCTTCCACATCCTCATTCAGGGTGTTATTTAACACGAGGAATCATTTTACAATTTAGAATCTCTATCTTCCTAATCAGCATTAGTGAAGCCTGCTTCAATTCAAGCTATATTTTTGTTCATTAGAGATTTAAAAATGCAGCATGTCTGGATTCCAGACCTGTATTCTACATTATAAACTGAAAGATAAACAGAATACAAAAGCTTTCTCTTCAGTAGTTTTAAATTGTAATGCAAACATATTTATTGGTTACCTAAGTAGTTGTAACTTAGAATCTTATTTAGGACTGACTTTAACACATCAAGTTGCTGGTGTTGATGTAGTTCTGCCAACCACTACATTATACAGCGGGGTCACGGTGCTTGGTAAATTACTGCTAGGAACAGAATTTTTTTGGAACTGAATATTTACAAGAATTCTTCCAGTAAAGTCCATCAAGCTTCAGTCCTGAGCAGAAATCTGGTGATAATCTGATTCATTAGTTTTAAAGCAAGTCAAGGTTGAGTGAACCATTGAAAAATAAATTACTAAAACACAAACCTAAATAGTGGAGGCTACATGTTGATGTAAGCTGGCTGGAAAAATAAATGTTGTAATCTTTGGCTCTTTGCTGAAAAGAATCCTTTATGCAGATGTAGGTTAACTGCTTCATTATTGTCTGGTATAAGCTAGCCAGTTTTGTTTTGGAATTTGGAAGTCTGAATGGGACAGATACTTTGAAATATGTTAGACTACTTATATTATCTAATGCTGATTTTAAATAGCAATTTGATCTTTGCAAGATTATCCTGGGGCTTCCTGTAGCTAAGCTTGAATAATGGAATATTTAATGCAGCGATAAATAGTGAGGTTCCTAACTATGGTCTGGATCAATCAAGATCAATTTATGCTTTGTGAGTTGTTTTCTAGTGGTGGTCACCATCTAAATAATGCACTAACTTGACCAGAACCTTATGCCATGCGAGTTTATGTTTTGGTGGAGAACATTGAATGAAGCTTTCAACTTTGTGGGCAAAGACTCAAAACTGCTACTGCTTTGAAACCACATTGGATGGAGCTTTGAGCAGCGTGGTCTGGTGGAAGCTCTCCCTGTCCATGGCCAGGGGTGGGACCCAGGTAATTGTTAAGGTCCCTCCCATCCCAGACCTTTCTGTGATTCTGTGATATTAGTTAAACCACTGAAACTAATTGCTCTATGTGTAACATTGGGATCATTTAAGTACACAGTGTGCTGTGACATAGGATCCCCTTCATAATAATGTAAGGATTCATAGCTCTGGTATTACGTTGTATCTGTTTAAATAAGGACTGTCCAAGGAAGAAACAGGAGAAAGGGATGAAGGTGAACACAGTTCATCTGAGGAGTTTAAGCCTTCCTTGACTAGTCTAGAATGTGGTTTTAATTAGTAGGGGAAGGAAGTACTTGTGAGCAAAGTAGAAATTCCTATTAATAGTAGTTAGAAAGGAGGATATTACAAAATACTTACCCTGAAAATTCTCTGCCAGATTATTTCCCCTTCCTTTCAGAATAAAAATTGAAAATATGAAGTGTTCTTTTCACATTTCATGCTATTCTGTTGTGTCTGACTTGATGTCATAGATCTTTTTAATTTCTGGTTTAGGACTTTACAAATCTGTGGTTTTAGAAGCAAGGAGATGAGGAACACAGGCATTTAAGTCTGCATGTACATCAGACCAGCTTATTAACAAAACAAATCTTGTATATTTGTTATTACTAAAAAAAACCAACCCAACTCATCGTCTCATGTCCACTTTTGCAGTCTTCCTTTTTTATTACATTTCTGGCTAATAAAAAATGTACCATATACAGTAAATGTGTGCTTATTTTAATATATAAGATATCATAGTTATGATCTAGACAGTGTCTTCACTCTCACAATCATGTATATTTGAAATAATCTTCTATAGTAAGGCATTAGTGTGCACTCATGACTCTTGCTTTTTGGTGATACTCCCACTAAAATATAAGTGTAACTTGTATTACCTGAAGAATATTGTTTAACATTTGCATAAACATACATTTACCAAATTGTACCAAGAGGGAAAACGCAGCATAATCATATCATAATTGCATAATCAATTCACTGTGATTATATTTTCTCCCTTGATGCAATTTAGTAAATGGGAGTTTGGGTGAATATGAAACTGAGTTTCTTGCTTACTGTGATGTGTTTAGTTAGTTTTGGATGGCTTTTTGACTTCAGAAATTGTAAGAAATATTTTTTATACTTAATTCAGTTCAGGACACATTTCCCTAATGACCTTTTCAGATTGTGCAGGTATTGTCATGGAGATTAGATCTTTTTCTGATGCTTTAAGTGTCTGGATTCTCTATTGTCCTAGATGTTATAGAATTATATAATCATAGAATCACAGAATGGTTTGCATCAGAAGGGACCTCAGAGATCACCCAATTCCAACACTCCCACCATGAGCAGGGACACCTTCCCCTAGACCATGTTGCTCAGAGCCTCATCCAACCTGGCCTTGAACACTTCCAGGGCTGAAGCATCCATCTCTTCTCTGGGCAACCTTTTCTTGTGCCTCACTGCCCTCACAGGGAAGAATTTCTTCCTAATATCTAATCTAAACTTACTCTCAGTTTGGAGCCATTCCCCTTTGTCTTGTCACTGCACGTCCTTGTAAAAAGTTTCTGTCCATCTTTCTTGTAGGCCCCCTTCAGGTACTGGATGGCCACAGTTAGGTCACCCTGAAGCCTTTTCTTCTCCAGATTGGTGCCTTTCTTCTGCTGGGGATCCCAGGAATGAACATAGCACTCCAGGTGGGGAGTACTGCCTGCCTGTAGGAGGTTACTCCACATGAGAGTAACCAGAAGAATATAGAAAAATTCCTTAATGTAAAGCTTTTTTCCACTGGTATTAGTTTGATTATTCAAGCTAATTATTACTAACATTGCTTTACCAGTAGCAAGTGATGTAGGAAAGCTTTGAGCAAAAAATGGTGACAAAAGGAGTTTGAGATCTGAAAGTTACTTTTGGTGTGTGGCAGAAAAACTGTTTACTATTTTAATACAGAATAAACAGAAGAAAACAGCTTAAATCTTGGGAGTAGTAGTATGACAGAAATGTACTTGTCAGGTAGATTATGTAAGTGTACCTTAAATCTCAGTGTACTTTTCATAGTTGTGCATGTCATAGCTCTGTTAAGAAATATGGAGTATTACTGGCTATAATACTGATTCCTACACACTCTAGTGTATTTAGGATTTTGCAGTGTGTTTGTATAGGTTAGGGCATATATTCTAGCTGCAGTTACTGTAACAGGGATAGATGTTCTTATGTGGGCAACTAGCCAAAAGAGCTAGAACCCTGTCACAAAAGTGTTTTTTCTATTTCAATGAGGTGTAATCATGTGGAGGCGGAGGAGAGGAAGTAATAGATATGTAGGTATCACAAGTGCCTTATAAATGAACCAGATGCTCTTTACTTTGAACTGTATTGCTATTTTAAATTTTCAGTTTTCACACAGAGTAAGGTTCTAGGGATTTGTGTACATCAGTAGATGTCCCTGAGAAGCTCTACCATTAAAAGCAGAATTCCAAGTCTGCTGAATATGGAGTAAATCACAAAACAGTTGTAGCTTTACTGCTCTGATTAAGAAAGTGGGGAATGCAGGCTCTGCCCTGAGAAAGGTGGTGACTAAATACCTAAGATCAATAGCCATGCTCAGAAGGGGTGGATGAGTACTGAAAAGGTGCAGTCTTCTTTAAGCAAGGACGCACATTGCTTCTTTTCATGCCCTTTGACTTTTTTTATCAGTCTGAAACTCCTAGCCAGAACATTTTGAACTGTAAAAGTAAACAGTCTTTGGGTGCTTATGTAGGTAATGGAGAGGGCCTGGCAAAGGGATCCCTCTCTGGATCTAGCTGGGCTTAAAGAAGATGCTGCTGCTGCCCAGCTGGGGATTGCTACCCTTGCTGTTTTGCTTTGACAGAAAAGGATTATGTACGTGATTCCTCATCTGTTTTAGGCTTGTAGTTTAATCATCAGGTAAAGACTGATAATACCTAACTCACCTGACTTTGCCTAAGGCTGTTTGTAAACCTTAAACATGATTTTTCTAGAGGAAAAGAAGTGAGTAATAGCTGACAGAGGTCAGCAGTCAAGAACTGTAGTTTTTTAGTTGAATATGAGTCTAGGGCCCAAGGAAAACAGCCCAATGAAATTTCTATAGAAATAACTGGCTGCAAATTAGGATTAGGGAAATATAACCTCATGATTTGCTTCATTAGAAAAGAGTTAAGTTACATTATTTCTCAAGTCTAGTTCTCTCTTGGGTGAGTCAGCAGGTGCTGACTGACATGTTTAACAGACGAAGATGCGGCTCTTCTGAGTGTTATATTTGTGAATTTTGGCTTTGCTCTTTACAGATGCAGTATTTATAACAAGAAATCTGTGGTTTTGTTTGTTTTGTGCAAACACATCAAACATCAGTGTCTGCTTTGTTAGTGATGGACAAAATGATACTAATTTTGTGAGCAATTCTTTAACTTTTATACAGTGTAATCCTAGGAAGGTCTTAACGCATATTTTTGTGTTGTTACTAGCACTATTTGATGCAGAGGATATGTGAATATCTCCATTATACAAGATTTAACAAAATTCATATTCCTGAAAAAAGTGAAAAAGAAACTCCAGAAATTTAAGATTTCCAGTAACAAATCATTTGAAATATGACTAGTCTTGTACAAGTGAGTGGAAATACTCATGTGCCTAATTATCTTGCTGAATTGGAAACTGAGCCATTAGCAGTCAGCTAGGACAGGACTAGATGTTTATGTCACTTAGATACAGAGATCTAAGAATTAAACTCCTGGGGCATAGTGGTGAATGTATTGTCTAACTGGGCTTTCCTCATTTTCTGGAAAACTGAGCAAAGCTTGTTTTCTATAAGTGTAGTTTGCAAAATTCCTTTATATGTTACTGATTTAGTTTTTCTAATTTTAGGAAATAATGCTACAAACATCTTGAAATACAGAAATGAAATTTGCTTACTTTTCCAATAAAATGTTTGTCATATAATGAAATAGTTTTCATGTTTTGGTAAGGTTTTTTCCCATAAAGTTGAATTATATTACACTGAAATGCGCAAGAATTTTGTTTTAAATCATGGCTTAGTTTTTTTGTTTGATTTATTGTGGGGTGTGGAGACACTTGTTACGTTTGGTTTGGTTTTGTTTTAATTAGTTTTGTTAAGACATCTTAACTTTGCTATATTCTGTTTCCAGGTATCCAGTAAGTTATACTTAATGTTACAGTGAGGCAGAAGAGGGTTTGAGAAGAATTCTGCTTTTCTGAAAAGCAAGCTAAAATCCAGACCTATTATTTATTCATTCCTCAATGTTCTAGATGTCTTAGGGATGTTCTTTGACATTCATTATTCCTGGCAGCAATGCTGACTTAGGCAGACCCTACTACTCCATTCTTTTTGCTTGTTCCAAGTCTGTATAATCTTTGTGGGATACAGAGGTAAACTGAATCAGAGTTGTTTTGCTATGTACCAGAACTGCTGCTCAGAGGTATAAGGACTGAAAGAGCTGTGGAGAATGTGGATATTGCATAAATATCTTTATATTGGTGGTCCTTTTTTTCTGTTTCACCCCTGTATTTCTCTGAAAATAGATACTTGGACATGGAAGCTGCCTACTGAAGTATTGCTGCTGGACATTGGAACAGGAAATTACAAAGTTGGTCTTACAGTAGGGGTAGCAGGAAGAAGATAAAAAAATATACCCTGAAAGTATTTTAAGCATGTATGTTCTGTAAGGTCAGATTCCCCTTTACCACCCTGTGGAATTGGGCTAAGGAGATCATGGTATGGTGTTTATGGTACTGGAGTTGTAGTGAAGAGCAAAGAGTCGTAGATAGAGGGGATAGAAAAGTACCAAGGATTGATGTTTATTTCTTCCTGTCCTTTGTCTGAAGTTGTCACGTTGTTAGTCACTGGATTGAAGACCTCGTGAAAGCTGGAAGATTGCAGTTCAGGACTCTGGAAAAAGCCTTGATTGATCTACAATGTTTTCACTTCAATGTTAGATGTGGGTTATTCCATAGTCCCTGTTTTCTCATCTGTGGAATGGTTTTGTACATTTCACTGCATTATCCTGTCTGCATCTTCCACGGTAAGTGTTCTGTGGGAAGTCAGTAGAGATGCTTTACTGAAGCTTTCTTGTCCAGCTATTGGATGAACATTCTTTCTCTTCCCAGTATCTAAATATAGGGAGCTAGAAAGCTGGCTGACGTGCACTTCAGTTTCACTAAGGACAGTGATGGTTTTGGGGAAAAGGTGCAGTGGTTTTAGGATTTATTTGGGCTGCTTAATTGGAGGCTTAAGGCCCTCAATTGGGAAGGTGTGCTGCAGTCTGAGTTATGAGAGATTTACTGTTTGTTCCTTGGATAGCCTGGGTAGCCAGGAAATGTATTTGTCTCCAGCTGGCCAAGTGATTGCAGCTTTTCTTTAAGGATTTGAACAAATCTGCAGGCATCCGTCTTTGTCATCTTTAGACTTGATTACTATAGCACACTTTTTCTTCACGTACTTTATGCCTGACATTTTGCTCTAATCAGCATTTTCAAGTGAAACTGCTTGTAATTGGGCTTGCTAGACTAACGTGCTCTGTATTTTGCATTATTTACAAGTTTTCTTTTGGAAGTGCTTCGTATTTGATTATCTGACATTTCATATACCTGAAGACTGACTTTATGGAGTATATATTGAAATATATCTGGGCACGCTAATAGCCTACTCAGTTCATGAGAGCATGAATCTTACTGTTTCAAAGTCTTGATACATGGACCTGAACTGTCTCTGTGGATTCATAATTTTTTAAGCCTCCTTGCTTATTGAGATCTCTTCCATCTTGTATTTTTCTAGCTTGAATAGAATTTTCTTAGTTGTTTTTTTGCATCATGCAGCTGGTAGTCTCTTGCAGTTACTTATGATTAGAATCATACTGTTTTTTAAGCCTCTGAAAATATTTGAACTTCTGCACTCACTAATAAAAAAGCCTTCAGTTTAACAGCAATAAAAATAGAGGAGCATAGGGATTGTATCTGATGCTGCTTGTATTACTTAAAATTATATTCGTGGGTTCTTTATGCACGCTTGCTTTCACATGCACTCTCCCCACCCCTCGCCAAGACCCTCAAACCAGGTGTCAGTCTTCTATCAGGCTTCAAAATGTTGTAAGGTCTATGAATACTGTAACTGCCAGTAGAAGAGAACAGCCAATTTAACTGTTGATCCTTTGAGTAGTACTTCCTCACATACATAACCTGAAATACCTTTGCAGCTGTAGCACTTGGAAAGGAAATACAACAGTATAAACAGTGTCTGAGGAAATACATAAATAGCTTGCCAAATAGTCTGCTTTATTTATGGCCTGACAGGTTACTTGTGCAGTTGGACATACAGATTTAGACAAGCGTATTTGAGGAGTACTTTAGAAATATTTCTCCACGCTGGCTCTATAGAAAACCCATTGACCTGTAAAAGGATGCTGCCGAGTGCTGTATGTTCATCTGGATAGTAAATGTATTTTGTTATTCATTACTGGCCCTTGCTATCCTGGAGATGTTTTAATGTGTGCTTTACTTAACTCAGGTTTTCCTCTGTGCTTGCAGTCAAATGTCACTCAGTTTCCATCTGTTTAGGCTAATGATAGCAAAGAATGACCCTCAACATTTGGTTACGAGAGTGAAGGTACAGAAATTCTGAAAATAGCCTGATGCAAATAGTGTCTGATTTGTAGGACAGTGCTTTTGATTTAATCTTCACCTTTAATATGTTGGTAATGGGAATGTCCCTGACCTTTACCTTCCCTTGGCTGAAGCTTGCTACACATTTATCATTATTTCTCTGCATTTCCTTTAGATATCACATTACTGACTATTGTTTTTAAAATCATAGGCACTGATTCCCTCAGTCTCCAGAGAAAATGTTTTGAAAAATGTTCCCCATCCCATCTTGTAACACAGAAAGATCTCTGATGCATTTATTGGTAAGGAACAATATGGGAAACAGTGCAACTACTGAAATAAATCACTTTTCTAGGAAAAAACACCTCTAAAATGTAATGAAAAACAAGGAAGAAAGAAGCAACTCCAGTTTATGGCTATAAATATCATTCTACTGCAATGGTGAACAGGAAATCCCTGGTAAGGAGCTGCTTGGCCACTGCAAAGGGATTGGATTTGAACATACCTATGAAAAAGACACTGGATATTTGCTGCAAATAGATGAGTGGCCTCTTACTCTTGACTCCTATTGCAGCTTTCTCTCATTGTGACTAGAATGCCAGCTTTTCCTGCTGACACATTCTCAACTGATTTGCCTAGAAAAAAGTTTTAAAAATTTATTATTGAATATAAATGGAAATATGTTTGTTTCTATTGATGTGAGGGAAGAAGATATGAATAAAAACATTCAGATCATATTTGCTGTGGAGTAACACTTAAATTCTTAATAGAGTTTTGGATTATAAAGTTAAATTAGGTGGCTCTTGCACAAAATGAGATGAGAAGAGAGACCTTTTGTTTTACTATAAACTTTAATGAAATTCCAGAATACATTGACAGGCTCTTCAGTGCATCAATAGGGCTGCACTAAAATGCTTGCTGTTCTCCTTGGGGTATTTTCTGTTACTTGAAAATGTACAGTAAACTAGTCATAACAATATTTTCTCATGAGAATAGTGGTATACTAAGGCCTGGTTTTTACATTGACATTACCAGCTCAGCTCCTTTTTTGCTGCCAGAGAAATTCAGTAGAGTTTATAATGGTATTTCCAACTATGTTAGTTGTGCTGATTTGTTGGTGTGGTGCATTAGAATACCATTAAATTCTTAATAAAAAATTTATGTAAATAATTTGTCTATAATACTTAAAAGTTGAGTGGGGCTGATTTGTATAGGCAGAGGCTGCCTGCTGATTGATGGCATTCATTCCAATAATGCTGTATTTGTTTTAAATAGTAATTGAAAAATTGTGTGCAGACTGCCAGGTATAGAAGGTTATTCTCAGGCAGATAAATTATAGTCCTTGATCTTATTGATTGGATCTTCTGTGGGCCTGTTGATTCCTACTTGTAAATGTTTCCTGTCAGGATTGTAGAAAAACATGAAAATGGGGAAACTGGTCATAAATTGGTACATTCTTCTGAATATAAGGTATTAGGATAAGAATCTACCTTTGGGGCACATAGTTTCAAAACAGTGATTTAGATTAGCAAGTTCTTAGAGCAGTAATTGTTTGAGAAAGCTGAAGGGTTATCCAGCCTCTAAGGCATTGTAGTGAATGTGAAAGCTGGGAAAAAGAGGGGCTTATCTTCCTATCACTAGATCCTGGAATATCTTGGATGATGAAATACATAGTTTGAGAGAGACCATGTATTTCCAGAACCTAAACTTTTATGATTTAATTTTATGAAAGTCTGATTAGTTAGTATTGTATAATTCATTGGATAGATGAGATTACAGATTGATGGTTTCTTGTTCGAATCAGCAGGAGTAATGTACTGGTTGATGATAAAGTGTGGTCAGTCTGTGACATGTTTAATTTTTTTTATTTAAGCTCTTAATTCAGTTCTTAATTCTGTGAAGGGGGATTGTACAATGATATGTGTGGGTATTTAAAAAAAATTATCTAATGCTTAGAATATGATTTTATTCAATGCCCCCAAGAAGAAAAATCACAATGTATGTGTAATAGAAGTGACTGCACTGTTTTTAAGATAAGTTTTATCATCAAGCATCAAAGTGGAAAACGCAAGCAATAATGAGCTTAAGTCTAACAAAATGGTTGCTTATAAAGGCCTGCAAACTCCTTCAAAACTAGTTGCTGTCCATAAAACAGGCTGAGGAGTATAGCCAGGTTCTTACTTAGCACTGCATCTGTTTTTGAGGCTAACACTGCTGACATTTTCCTTTGCAATTTTGGCATGACTTTCACCTGACAAGGACTTCTTTCAGGGAAATAAAGCATCTTCTTTTAAAAAGCTAAATAGATTTACTGTTAAAGAGAATGTTAATCTCTAACAGTCATATACTTCCTAATTAAAAATACCTACAAAAGTCATTATATAATTAGTACTTGTATTGGAGGGGAAGGGAAAAACGTATCTTGAATGGATCAGCCAGAGCTTCTTTCAGCTACTCTATTAAATCACAACTGGTGAAGAGCAGCAAACATCACATGGTGCCAGACTTTGCAGAGCTTGCAATCTCAAGGGGCACTCAGAAAAATACATCAAAGTGCATGAATTTGGTAGGTGGACGGTCACAACTGTGTATTTGGTGTCCAATAGAATCTGCTACTCTATTTTTCCACATGGAAACCGTGTTGGTGGAATTAAAGGATGAATTCTCATGTAATTGTGATAAATGGATAATGTCTAATGGCAGCATAGAATGGTATCACTGATATCTTGGGCCTTACTCAGGGCAAACTACAAGATGGTAGTTAAGTCTCATAATTAAAATTTAAAATTTTGTTGAATAAAATTCATGCTTGGTGGAGCACCCTTCATGAACATATATGCAACAATCTTTCTGTGTCTTTATACAGGTACTGGCAGCTTGGTCCCATGCTAATATACTCTGAAAGCCAGCTATCCTTTTTTTTTTTTTCAAGGGGCCAAATTACTATAGTTAAGTATAACTAAACACAATTCTCTTAAACTGTAATTAGTTTATAAAGTGTCATTTCTTGTCAGACCTGGTACTGCAGGGACTGAATACTTGCTCACCTGTTTTTTTTACTCCCAAGTATATAATTTTGTGTAATTTGATACACACCAGAGAAATGAGTAGGGAAAGGTAAACTTTTAACAGCTGATTTTTATTTTCCTGGTAGTTGTGTGTCTATTGTCATTCTCAAAGGACACTGGTGACTAAACAGATTTTGAGAAGGTATTGTACATAATGCAATGATGTAATTGAATTATCTACACTGAGTAGATAATTCATTGCTATGTTGACTCTCTGCCGTATGCAAGATTCAAACCTAACACAGAATGTCCTTTTAATACAGCTACCTCAGTGTCAAGTGCCCAAACAGATAATTTAATGCATACTAGACAACTGCATTAGTAGCAGAGTAGGGCATAAGGTGATGCTGCAGCAAAATAAATCCTATCTAGCTATTTGACAAAACATTCTGGTGAAGAAGTGGGAAATAAAATGTGCATTCTGGTGTGCAGCTGAAGTCTTTCTTCTGAGAAACAAACTTGAATAAGATTTCAGGACACTCTTCTTGAAATATCCGCTGCTCTTTTGTGTCAGTCAGGTCTGCAGAGAACTGTGATACTGATACTGATACTGTGATACTACAACTGAGGTCTGAGCCCGGGGTTTATGCAGTCTGGCTTTAAATTCTGGCTGGGGGCTGCATATGTGCATGCATGAGAAAATGACTTCTTTGTGCTATGCTTCCTTGTTTATAAAATGGAAAGATTCACTTTCCAGTCTCAAAGGAGTTTTGGGAGTTTAAATCCATAAATTCTGGAGGCATGCAGGTCTCATGGTAGTTGTGGTTGTTGTGGTCATTCCAGAAACTTCAACGATAAAAGATAAAAGAAAGCACCACAATTGACTTAGACAATCTAGGTGGTCACATTGCAGTGATTACGGTAAAGACCAGTGTATACTAGTTAGGTACTTTTCAGAAATATTTCTTTCTTTACTTTACTTTTAAAAATCTTTCATACAGAAAATATTGCCTTTTAGGAGTGTGCCGGCTTAGAATCCAAAAGCTATAGGTAAATGCAACGACACTTTCTTGGTATCAGCAATGTTACTCTTTCTCTGTAGTTCTATCTAAAAGTCTCTGTTTAACAGTAAAAACACTCTCCTTGCTAGGAATTCAGGCTTTGATAGCAATATTCATCTAGTAAACAGTTACACTAATTTCTCAGTTTGGGAATTAAAGTGTGTTGTAATTCACAGAAGTGAAAGAGAAAAAACAAGACCAGATTCCAGGGAGTTTCAAAAAGCTCTGTTGCAACATTCCAGCCCTTTGTGGTACTTCAAAAGGAGAAGAAGGAATCACTGTAGACTTGGAAAGATGTTTTTAGTGACACAGTTGGGTGCCACAATGTAAGAAAGATGTTCCAAAGAGGCCAAAGGAAGGCCGCAAAGATGATGAAAGACCTAATCAAGCCCTGGGAGCTATCAGAAATTCAGGTTTGTTTTGCAGAGAGTAAAGTTCTGACTGAGTACATTCCCTCTGATTATTCCCCCAGTTGAGGAATCTGAGAAGGTAGCTGGAGGAAGGAGCAGGGAAGGAACCACTGCTTTATGTTGGCCAAACATGAAAAATCAGTGCCATCCTTGTGGAGCTGCTTTAGAAAGTGTTCATGTAGATTCCTTTGATGAGGTAAATGGCTTCTCTGATCACATGTATAAAGATTTTTACAAGAACAAATTTCAAACAAGAACCTGTACTTATTTTTCAGTTACTTTGAAATACCTGTTCTGCAACTGGCATTCTCTTCTTTGAGTGTTCATTTAAAACTATGAAGCTTTGAATGCTATGAATAGACATTGTCTATTTAATCTTTATAAGCATATTCACTAATTTTGATTTCTGTCTTCCAGTGCAAACATTGGACTAAACTCTAGCAGTAGTAGTTTTACTGTTTATTGTGTAAAAATGTAAATATGCAGGAGTTTTTATCAGAATGTTTTACAAACTTTTGACTATGTTAATAGCGTAAGTGGGGAACAGCCAAAAAGTTCTATCTTATCAAATATGCTGTTTCACAAAATATAAATCAGGCCATCACTAGTCTTGGAGCTTTATGTAGCAGTGTATTAAAGTTACACATTTAAAAACATTCAAAAAGTGAGTGTTCCCATCATTTCATCCTGCATTACGTTTCAGATCTGTGTATTTATTGTCATAGAAATCTGTGTTAATGTAGTGCCTGACTCCTAATGAAAAATTTGCAAAAGAGGTGGACTGACAGTTTCCCAGCATATTGTGTTTGCATCCTAATGAACATTTTCTGCTTGGTCATGATCAAAATAGGAATACATTTACATAATGTTAATCAAGTACTTGCTCTTAACATTTGGAAAAGGGTAGGACTTAAATTTAATTTTTACTGTGTGCATGTCTGTAACACCAATTTAACAACTAGTTTAAACTACAAGCTGCTGTCATGGTGAAAACTGATGTTAACTATCCCTACCATGAGTTCTATATTAAATGTTCTTTTATGGTATTTTATAGATTGATATTTTATAATTCATTCCTATTGCTAGCTCTCTAGACATAAATCTTATCTGAACTTTCCCTAATCTTTCTCAACCTTTTTAATTTAGAGGATCACTTTCCATTTTTAGCTGTTCATGGAGTCATAATTCTCTTCTGCTGATTTGTTATCACTTTTTCTTTGGAACCAAAAAGTAACAGGTGCTTATAAAGATCTTTGAAGATTTTTGACTTGCATCCTAAATGAAGCAGGTTTGGGTTTTGTGTTTGTTTTTTGGTTTTGTTTGTTTCAGTTTTGTTTATTTTGTTTGGAAGTGGTGGGGAGTTTTTTGGGGTTTTTTTTGGTTTCCTCTCTCCATTGTTAAAGTAGAAACCTAGTCAGCTTAAAGCTCAGAGAAACAGAGAAATATATATAAAGGTAAAAATAATTATTTTTAGACAAGGTGATGCCAGACCTCATTTGTTTGCTGCCTCTGTTCCTTGTAATGGTAGTTTGTATGAAAAATTATGAAAGGAGGCAAAAGAAAATGATTTGTGACACTTAATTAAAAAGAAAATGTTAGTCACAGGCAACCTCTATTGGCTATGTAATTTTGCTGGGGTTTTTTTTATGGTAGGTTTTTTGTGTTTTGGTTGGGTTTTTTCACTTCATATTCTAAGAGTGGTGTATTTTCTTATTCTATAAATTGACAACCCCAAAGCTAGCATTCACCTTCCTGGAATCAGGAGGAGATTTTGTGGTAAGAGAAATGTTTATTGGCTCCCATGGAATGTTTTGGCCAAAAGGTATGTGGCAGAGCACAGGGAAGTAGAATGGAAACGTGAGAAAGATGAGACTATAGGAAAAAGAAGACTAAAAAAACCCCCAAAGGATCACTTTCCTGCTTGTATGACAGCATCTTTCATCCCTTAGCACTACACGTGCCCATAATGGTACTGCTGGGCCTGCTTTGAAATTTCTGTGCTGTTCCTGTGGTCCTGGAATCAGGGCTCAGTTAATGCAGTACTCCTAACTGTCTCCCAGGGTTCAGTTGTCATAACAATCATATGCAGACTGTATGAAGCAATTCTGTCCCTGAACTTGGTTCATACAGGTAGAAACCAGTTTTCTATCTGCTTCTCACTGAGGTAAGCCATCCATTACTACTATTAAAACACATACCCTCTGACTGCACCCTTTATTCTGCAGTAACCATGCACAATTCATTTTCTTTTGGGTAAGTAGCATGTCTGTGTGTATGACTGTAGGACAACAGCAGGGAAAACAGTGGAACTGATACCAGTAGTAGCAAAACAATGATAACTTGCTTTCTCTTTGTAATATTCATCTATACATAATGACTTTATTCCTGTGAATTGTTTGATTAAAGCCCCTGAATTTTCTGAGAAAAATACCAATTTTTCTTTCAATTGCCTTTATGCAAAACAAAT
This sequence comes from Cettia cetti, assembly GCA_013401135.1. Lineage (NCBI taxonomy): Eukaryota > Metazoa > Chordata > Aves > Passeriformes > Sylviidae > Cettia > Cettia cetti. Next base: position 79,906 of record VZUI01015104.1, on the reverse strand, counting down.
AGTGGTTTGACTTTTACCATGCCAACCTTTTCTTCTTAGTAGAAATGACTCTGACATTTCCATAGCATCAGAGAATTTAGACGAAATGCCTTTCTCCCACAATCTCTAGCACTGCTTTCCAGATGAAGCTAAAATCGTAAGAGGATCAAATTGAGAATCAATCTTTGTCCCTGGGAGGTGAATTTTGCTATATTTTGGTATGGTCATTGAAAATGTGCATCGGTCCTGGATTTCCTTCAGCTCTTTGCTGTGTCTTCATTGAAAACTCTGTCCCCTGTTTGTGGTTTACCATCCTGGCTTAAGCCACTGATGGAGATAGGTTTGTGACAAGAGGCAAGGATGGGAGGTGGGGCTGAGGAGGAGCAGACACATGGCCCATTCCTCATTCCTGTTGAGGGATGGTACTTCTCAGGATCTGCTGTATCTACCTTAGCTCTTCTGGACAGTAACTGAGAGGCCAAAGGAGTTGACAAATACTGCACTGGCATCTGGAATTTTAGAAAAGCTAAACAAAAGCAGGAGACATCTGTTACCACCTGTACTATAAGTACTTCAAAAGATGAAGGCACTCTGATAGTAAAGTACAAGTTTAATGACAACTTCATAAAGATAATTATTGGGTTTGATTTTACAGACAGTTTGACTGGTGTAAGTGTACATATTAGCTGAAGTTATATTTTGAGATTATGATGGTGTGCTTTGTTTTGAGAAGGAACATCAATGTTTTTAATTGCCCAGATTCTTTCTGAAAGGACATGAATTAACAGTTCACTGTTGTGAACCTTTGCATTTTCTCAGTGCTGGGAAGAGCATTGCAAAAGGACTTCCAAAATAAGTATTGACAATGGGCTCTCCATGTGAGAGACAGAAGGGTGATTATTTTCACTTTGAAATCAGAATTCTAGTGTCTTGAACACATTCTTTCAAATACACGCGAGCATATTTATTTTTTTTTACTGACAACTTTTTCCACTCAAAGGAAGCTCTGATTTTGGTGTTATAAGGTATTATGCTGGGTCTCTGCACTTCAAGGATGGAGAAGTTGATCCCTTAGCATAAGTTTCATTTGCATAAGTGTGCTGCATCAGTGTTGCATAATTATAGACCACCAGTATAAGCAGCAGAATATTACATGTGTGGAACTTGAAAAATCATTTAATTTGAAATTTTTATATTTTTTCAGTCAAGGGTTGGTTTCATTTTAGAAAATAGTTGAATAGGGAAATGATGATTGAAGCAGAAGCTGTTTCAAACACCTAGTCTGTATATTAGTCACCTGCATGTTGCTATATCAATGTTTTATTCTGTGAAAGAATTTTTCATTCTCTTTTTCTTTCTTTTTCTCTAGCAAAATACAGGTATAAAAATGCATATGACTAACTTGGATTGTGAAATAAATCTCTAAAAATACAACATGGAGCAGAAAACAACCGCAGTGGAAACAAACCCAAATAGTTTCATTTGCCACAGCGTAGTGATTATCTAGACTTTGATATTTATAAGAGAGTTTAAGAATAAATACTTCCAAGAGTGATTTCTGTTTGTCTAGTGTTCACAGCTTCTTCAGGGTGCAAGTGAGATTTTTTCAGGAAGTGTATATGGATTACCAGAGATAAATACCTTGTGAAACGTTATTGTGATTACAGAGAAAAGGGCTGGAGTTTCTAGGGCTGTTTAATTCCCTACCACCCACATCAGGGTGTGGGTGCAGTGTCAGCAGGAGGCAGCTGGAAGCAGAAAGGTCGGGCTTGAGGGACAGATGTGCAGGCATTGGGTCAGCCTGGCGGACCGAGCCCCTCTGCACAACTGGTGGCTCCTTTTCCTGTTCCTCTGAGCTGCAGGTTTGTGGTTTGGTGCTGAAACACTGGCAAGCCCAATATGTGCTGGCTCCCAGAAAGAGAAGAGGGAGAGGCCGGCACGGAGCCCAGCGGAGCCGCGTGGGGCCCAAGCTGCAGCTGCTGGAGCCGCAGCCGAACACCAAATATTCCAGTCCCAATCCCACAAAGTCCAGCCCTGGAGAAGCGTCAGCTTTGTGTCAGAGCCCTGCCAGGTCCCACCAGGTTCTGCCTTGTCCCTGTTTTCCAACTGTTTTGGTACTGGGGAAGTTAAGCCTTCGTTTTCCCATGTACCACAGGCCCAGCACGGGGCCAGTCAGCATTTTGCCTTTGGGAAACCACGCTGGGTGCTGTCTTAGGAAGTGGTTTTGGTTATTCTGTGGTGAATCCCCTTTTGGGGGTAAACCACTCTTTTGTACATTTTTATTAATATTGTTGTAGTTGCTGCAATTTTTCAGTAAATTGTGCTTCCATCTTATAATCTCTCCCAGTGTTTCCTCCACTAGCAGAAGGAGGTAGGGCATAAGGGACAGCTTGAAGGGCTTTAATTTTCCTGCTGGGTTTTAAAGCAGAATAAACTTTAACAAATTAAAGTTGAGGTAGCAACTTTTGGCTAAGGGATAGAATTTGTGAAATGCAAAGTAAGACAAAACTCTTCTTTTAACTGAAATAAAAAACATAATTTCAGTTTATTTTTTATAGGTGTGATTGCCCTGGGAGAACTGTCTTTCAACTGCCATTGTCTTAATCTGGAGACTGCTTCTGCATCAATTGATAAATGTGGATTTTCTAAGATCAGAATAATAGTGTTTTTGTCCTTAAGTGTTTAGTTTTTTACCTGTGACTTTATTTTTAGTTGTTAATGGAGACTACGCAGCAGCAACTCATATGTGGGCATGTTAATGTTTGGGTGTGTTTAAGACAGAGGAGTAGGAGCTTCAGAGGAAGAACTGGGGAGATTTGACACTGGAAACTGAACAGCTGCAGGCTTGGTGCTTAAAATGACACCAGTGAGAGGTGACAAGGTGTGTTTGAGGAGACACTGATAGCTGTGAACAGAACACAAGTAGGGCCATTGTAGCTGAAAACTCACAACTATGAACTTCATTATGAAGTGCTTGGCATAATCATGTAGTGATCAGCAATTTTTGGTGTTGGTGGCAGGGAGTTACTTTGGGTTTTTTGGTTTGGGATTTGTTTTAGGGTGTACTACAATTGAGTGGTAGGTTCTTTTTCCCCTTCAATAATAAAGTGTTCTGTCTTCCCAGTGACAGAGCTTTGAGAACAAAAGGAATTGGATGATATATTCTTCCCCTTTAGTTTACAGGTCTGCAATCAAAAAACTTGTTTACCGTTATTTGTGTCTGCCAGCACAAATACCAAGTGTATTGCAAGGTCCTCTGGCTCCTCACTTGGATGTATTGCTGCATGCTAGTAAACTTTCTCTGAGTAGACCAGTGGCTCTGTATTCTTGGTTCCTATTCAGTCTCTAATAAATGGATCAAGAAATACCTTGAGTAATTTTATAATAATAGGTATGCTCTGTAGAGCAGAAGTCTGTGCTTGGAGGGAGTTTAAGGGGAGCTGAAGTGATGTCCCCAGTGTTCTCAGCCTGTTCACAAGCCTTTTGTATGTCATGTTGTATTACCTCTGAGCTGGAAGATACTAAAACAAAATCCATTAGGACAAGACCTAACATTATCTCAACTGCCTTACATATAAAAAGATAGATGAAGAGTGTCATTCTTCTGATAGAGAAAGCCACATGTCCATTCCCCCTCAAATTCCTGAGGCTTTATAAACAAATATTTGTGTTTATTCTTTGATAAAGCAGCTATAGAAAAAGGGCTGAGGCAGTAGATTGCATAAGCCTAATGGTTGGAAGATGGGATCCTCAGGCTGCACACTGCTTTCTGGCCTCAGAGTGTTGCCTTTCAAGTATATTAAAAGCTACCTAAAAAAAACTTTTAAAAGCTTTTGAAACTGCTGGATTTTTTTTTGTTTGTTTGTTTGTTTGTTTGGAAGTAGGACTGCTTCTTTACCTCCAATGCATCTGGTTAGCCATCTAGAGTGCTTGGTGTTCTTTCATTGTGGTATACAAGGGTATATTTTTCTACTCCCTAAGATGGCTTCCCACCTTTTTTAGTGTTTTTTTATGACTATTTTTATTTCAACTTCACTTGCTAGAACTGTGGCTTTGTTTTAATGGTGATGTTCAGTAAACCTTCAGACTCCTTCTCTCCAGTTCAGGTTAACAGACAAGTTCTTATTCAGCTTCATAATGTAAAATAAAAGGTGACCATTGTTAATTATGAATGACTAGGCTTATTAGCTGTGTCCAGACAAATATTGCAGAATTCTGGTGCCCTTCCCAAGAGTAAGTTTGAGATAGCTATGAGCTGCCAGGTTTACTTTGTGTAGACTATTCCCAGCTCTCAGTAAATAACAACACATTTTGAACTTTTATGCAACTGTATGTGAACTTATGTGCAAATAACAAATTCTGGATTCAATGTTGGCTTTTTAGAGGAGTGTGGAATAACACAACATGCTCTGATTGATAGCCAACTTATATATTATTTTTTCTTTCCAATTCTTTTCCTTCCTCCCCATGTTCAATGCAGTTTGACCTCATAAATTCACCACATGAAATGAGGAATTAAGTATGTTGTCTTGGTTGTGCCTGAAGCCCTAACTGTTGTTAGCCTGGAGTAATTAATAGTAAGGCACTCCAATATTCAAATCCTTTGGAGGTCATCGGTGATCTTGAAGGTTGATTTGTCTGTAAGACCATTGAAACAGAAGGAAGTCTGTATGTTCCTTTGCTTGCATTGTGTTTGTGCAGAAAGAAAAATGAAATTAAAGAAGCTGAACATGTAGAATAATATTACAAGCTTTCATTGGTAAATCTGTAAAGAAAATAGCAAATTCAGTCTATGTACAGACTAAATAATTACGCTTCTATTGACTTACGTGCAAAAGGAAACATGCATGTGGTACTTAATGTGTTCTGAACTTTTATGAAATAATGTTTTGGAGATTTTTTCAGTTTTCTGGTAGCTGAAGTTACCAGTTTTATCAGTTGTGAAATACAGCTCCCATGACCCAGATGACAACTTTACCTTACTTCCCATACTACCCATTCCTCTTGGAAGGCATGTTCAGCAACTGGTGATCTCTGTATTGTGTTTTAATAGCATTAATATTTAGTTTTAAGTCCTGGCAGTGAAACAGAATGTTCTGATTAAGTGTAATTCAAGACAATACTGTATTTCAAAATAGTTGTATTGATTGGAACGGCTGATATTACTTTGCCCTTAAACAAAGGGAGCAGTTTATTTTCCTACTAATTTAGTGTTATATACCTTTAATCTTTGCAACTTGAGTTTCTTTCATATCTGAATGATATAGACATAAACAATATGTTTCTAGCCAACAGTTCATTACAGCTTATAATGGGAAAGTTTAATACATTTTTGGCCTGTGGTACAGTAATCAGTCCTGACAAACATGTGAAGCTCTGTAGCGCTTCAACGGCTTCTACTGATTTTCAGCCAAATAAGAATTCAAACCTGAGAAGTCTTAATTTTTGACTGTAACTGAAATATATGTGTGTTCTTTCATGGGTAGTTTATTGGTTTTGATCCTATATTGTGTGCCTAAGAATAAAAACATAAGGTGTAAGTAAGATTATCTGATATGTAAGGGACGTGAAAAGAGATGGATTAAAATAGGTTGCTGTTTCACAGGCATTACATGGATGCCTCTGTTTTTTTTCAGTGATTTGATGTTGGCTAATGGAAAATGTTAAGCATATTTCCTTCTTTTCTTTTTATATAAGTTTCTGACAGGAAATCTGTAGCTAAATATCAGTTTATGCTTTCCATCTGTTCATGTATAATAGTGTCTTATAATGCAGTCCAGATTGCTGCCCAATGGAAATGTCCTTATAGCAGGAGATAGGCTTTCAAGTGATTGTTATACATACTCATTATTTTCTTAAATGAGTACTTTATATAATTTTGGAGACACAGAATTCATTTTAAGGACAGCTTCCTTGATGCAAAAATTCCACTTATTAGCCAAGATAGTGCCTCATCTTTCTAGTGACAGTGTTTTTTAAAAGAAAGGTTTGCATAATTGTACTGCTATGGTAAAATAAGAAAATAAGATGCATCCTTAGATTCAGGTAAGCAACAGAAACAGGAAAATTGCTGAAATGCTTTTTAGTCACAAATGTCTGTGATCTCTGCAGTGTGTTTCTCAGCTGTTGAGGACTAGATTGAAGAGCATTAAATAATTTTAATTCTGAGAACACAGGTTATTTAATCTAGTTGATAAAACTGTTAAAACTCTAGCTTTTGAAAGATGTGTGTCAGCGTATGTTTTACAGTGAAGATTTCCACCCTTCCCAGCTGAGAAGAAGGACTTGGTAATGGGAACCATGTGTTCTTGTATGGTGAGAAAACAAGATAGTGAATAAAAAACCTTACCTATGTTATTCATGCTCTTCATCACATCAGTCTTGAGTTTTGCACACTGACTATAAATCATCAGAGGGGAGTTGGACTAGATGACCTTTAAAGGCCCCTGCCAACCCAAACTATTCTGTGATAAATGGTAAATTATTGTTGCTTGTCTTTATAAACTTTGCAATCAAGTTACCTTAAAATACCTGTACTGCCTGAGTTTCTGCTTTCACCTGTAATGATAATCTGAATAATAAAATTAACATGATGAATCATTTTAATATTTATCAGTGTAGGACTACTTTAAGGACAGCTGTATAGTGTGTTAAATGAGCCAGGATGCTGTCTGTGACTTCCAAATGTCCTGAGAAGGTTCCAAACCTTCTCAGAGGCTGAAGGTGCCTCTCAGAGGCAGAACTGTGCTCAGCCTAGTGAGGTTTAGCTTTGTAATAGCCTAAATAATTATTATCAAGAGCTCTCACTTCCTGAAAAAAACGTATTGATATCCATGGTGAATTTCCTTTTACCAAGACAGTTTGTTGCAGTTGTTTTAGTGGCATGAATGTGAATTTCTATGGTTTTTGCAGCTCAGTTGTTACCAATTCAGAGCTGTTCTCAGTGGGTAAGCTGATTTCCTATGGTTTGCCTCCTGTGGCTGTGTGCTTTGCACAGGGTCACCCTTCACAGAGGAGCTGGGAGTGCTCCATCTCAAGTTCAGAAGTTGGAACTAGTCACGTCTGTAGTCTTGAGGGAGTGTGTCTCTATCATTTTGGAAAATTAAAGCCATTGGATTCAACTGCTGTTTTGATGAATGTACTGGACGAGTTAGTATCTGGGCTGAGCGCAGGGATTGTTCTCAAATGCTTGTATCCACAGCAGATGTGCAGAGACAGCCAGTCTGACTGGCACGGCTCAGCTGGGCGAGTGTCAATTAGCCAGCGCAATTAGCCCAGCGCAGTCAGGGCGCCGCTCGGCAGCTCCCTCTGATGTCAGACTTGTCTGCCGTGTTCTCATGCACTGTCACCTTTTCCTCCTCGGGGAGCAGCAGCGTGAAGCTCCTTTGCTCCTACCGTGTTGAGAGGCATGATTTAAAAACAAAACCTCACAATACCTAAACCAACTCCTTTTCCCCCTCTGAGCAGCTGGAAGGCACAAAAGCAGAACAGTGCTTTTTCTTTCAACAGGAATGTATGTTGAAATAAAACTTACTCTGTACAATTGTAAATGCATTTTTTAGAAGTCAATATATTACAGAAATTGTACCTCAGCTGAAGAACAGGTTAAAATGGTTCATGGAGCATACAAAATTACCGAAGTTCCAGATGCTTTTTAAGTGCCACATGTAAAGTCAAGTGAAATTTCTACTGCCTGTTGTAGTTGCAGTCTTGTGACATTGACTACAGAGAGGGGCATTTTCCATAGCCTCTGGGATAAACAGCTGCTACTTTAACCAAATACCATTGAGATAGTATCTTTGCATTTGGGAACACAGAAGGGAAGACAGAATAAACTCTTTTAAATTTGGCATAGTTTTGCTGAAAAACAGCTGTACGTATATACTGCGGTACAGCCCTGTATCTTGCTTTAGAGTTCTCTTATCTTCTCAGTTGGGCAGAGGCTAGTAGTGTACATGTGAAGTCCTGATCTGCAACAGTTTAGATACAGGATTTCCTTCTGATGAAAAGTGGCCCATTTCTCATTGATAGTGTGATGTATGAAACGTAGTGAGAACTTTTACTCTGAGTCAGTTTTAATCCTGCATATTGATGTCAGCCCAAGATATCCTTGCCTTCCTGAGAAGAAGATAAGTTGGTATGAACTAGGTGTCAGAAGAGGTGTGAAAATATTTTGAGGTGGTTGTTTGGAAACTAAGAGAAGTTACTTTAATCTAGGAATGTAGAAATAATAAGACTTCAGAAATTATTTTAATATGAGCAAGGGAGGTTGGTGTTTACAACTTACATACAGCCATAGTGTTTCTGCCTTTTCCAGGATAAACTGTGAATTGGAAAAGGAGATAAAAATGATGAAGTAGACATAGAACAGTAACTGAAGAGTTGAAGGATGAGAGTATGTACATTTTCAGTGTTTACTCATCATGGAGCTTCCTTTGCACCACGTTGTATTATAGAGGACTATTGCTTCTTGACTTTCCCTCCATCTTTTCTTGTGTATGAATTGTTCCTACCATATGATTCTTCTGAGTTCTGTTGTCACATGGGTAGTTCCGTCTTTACCACTGCAATTAAATTTGCTATCATAAGTCAAGGCTCAATTTATTTTATTTCCATTTATTTTTTTAACTTTATTTTATGTTATTTTATTCCTTATGTAACAATGTTGCCAGAGAGTCCCTATCATGTCAAAGAAGTCCTGTTCAAGTTTCCCTCTGTGCATTCAGTCTGAAGAGCAACTTAACTATTTAACACCTATCTGGAAGGTGATGTGTCATCAGAATTCACCAGTGGTATTTTTTGCTTTGAAGTATCCCACATAAATAATGCATTTCTTATAAAAAACTGTATCAATTGGTATATCCTCCCACAGAAGTTTATAGTAGTGCTTTTGTAGCCCCTCCCCCTAGTAATGGCTTGGATTAAAATATCTTTCTGATTTAAAATTCTGAAGTAGTAATTTCCATTTCATATAGCAGAAGGGAAGACTTGTGTGTTTTTAAGACTTGTGTGTTTTTTGGTATGTGCTTTATTTGAATTACCAACAACAACAAAAAAATCCTTACTTGGTGGCAGCTTGTTAACATAAAAATGAACTTTTGAACCTTACTATTCATAGATGCAAAAATAGTAATTGTGGCTTACAGAATTTGAGGATGGAGACTTAATGCAACAGCAAGGGAAATTTAAATTGTATATATGGAAAACATTGATGGTCACTGGAGACTTAAACCAAAAGCACCTCAGGAGAATTTGGGTTCATGAATGGAGATGTGAAGAACAGAGAGGAAATGTTTTAGATTAATTCAATAGTTTTCATACTGGCATAGAAAGGAAGTGTTATGGCTGTACAGCTTCTCTGGGGAGAGCTGAGTTCAGACCAATACCTGCACCTCTGGTGAGGGCACAGACTTCTCAATGTCACAGCATCTTTGGGAACTTGGACTCTGAAGTTTCCACAAACCATTTCTTCAAAACAGAGTTTTAACATTGCTATTCATAGCCGTGCTGACCATGTAATATTTCTTTAAAATCAAGTTAAAATATCATCAGTGCCTCAGTATTGACAGTTCAAAACACTTCTGCTCTCAATGGCAGCAAAAGGATTATTGCTCTGCAGGTTTCAGCCTTATTAGAAATGGGTTAATACTGGATTTTAGCCTATTGACTATTGTTGGAAACAGATTACTTTGCTTGTATAAAATAAAATCTGACAACTGAAAGTCTTAATGTCTGCAAAAGATAATCTGACCAAATATGTGGGTGTTCCTAGTGTTTGGTTTGGGGTGGTTTTGTTTTTTTCTCAAGACCAGTAAACTCTTTGCATATTGTGCAATTCTGACTGCTAACAAAACAGTATGGAAAGCTAAATCAACTTTCTTGTAATCAAATGAGTATTTTAATGAATTTGAAATACCAAAAGAAAATCTTGGTTCCTCTTTTTCTCTGAACTTACTGGGGGAATTCTTTTTGACTTTTATTACCCAGCATAACATTCTGCAGTTCTGACTTTTAGTAAGTTCAGTGATGTTATGTCTTCTGATAATAAATAATTATGCAGTATTGTGGTCAGGAAGCATTGGTAGAGATTGATGAATACAAATCTGTTGTATCCCTTACTGCTCTGGGACCAAAGTACTGAGCAAGGGGCTGGAATTGTTTTTAGGTTTTTGTAACATCTACCTGAAATGCAGTTGAAGGAATCGTTTGCCCTTTTGTCCTGGACAAATTTTCATCAAATAGTCCTTCCTGTTCAAAAAAAGATTTGGGAGAAGACCAGAATATTTCTCATGCATGTAGGAAAAGAATTCTTTTTAATTAAAAAGCTTAATCCAATCTAAATCAGGATTAACACCAAGAGGCTTTCAATGAGCCAGCTGGCTCTCCTACCAGAGGGAAGTTTTTTTTATACAAAACCACCTTACTGTACACATCACTAGCTTGGACTGCTTCAGTGTCTACCAAGCACAATGGGCTCCATATCACACTGACATGAAATGAGGTCAGGCTCTTGCTTGTGTAACTTTGATTTTGCTAATCAATGTCTGCTGCAAAGAGATTTATAGTAGTGATGTTGATGGGCAAGTATTTGAAATATGATTGCCACTGTTTCTTAGCATGGAGAAGATGGTTGTGGAAGTTGGCATTAGCTGCTAGCTGTGTCACAAATGTTGTATAATGCTTGGTTTCGATTGAGGATTTCATGTGGCCTTCTCTCATGAAAGTCCAGCAGAACTTCCAGAGTAGGGCCAGGGAGGGTACATATTGAGAGGACTTCTTTGTAGTGTTCCCTCTATGAACTCCTTGAGTCCACTGGGCCTCTACTCCTTTGAATCCCCTGAAAGTCAAAGGGGAATGGCTCCCCTTAAAGCAGGTGATTATTTTATTCAGAAAGGAACCAGGTTGATACTGCCTGTATTCCTAGTTCTGCCTGAGAATAGCTTGGATTTAGGTGTGAAGAGGGGAAGGATACAGCAAGAAGAGTTTTCCAGAGATAATTAAAAAGTTTTAATTTAGTGTTTGTTGTAATTCTAGCATTTAATTAAAAATTGCAGGGCTTTTGTACTTTCACTTACTTAAAATGGCTTTGATGTTCCTGAAATGTAATTTTTAAGTGGTCTGTATGTTAGAGCTTATCTTTATTCATGCCTATCTTTTTGATCTCCATTGCAGATGAGGTCTTTAGGCTGCAAACCTTAGATTGGAAAAAAAAGATAAAGCAGTATTTTTTATCCATGTTGATATTTTAGCTACATGAAGAAGCAAATATCTTGATTAACAATTCACATTTTTGAGGGAAAAATAAAACCTATTTCTGATTTATGTATAAAGGAACCAGGCTATAGAATTAAATTGAAGTTTTTAAATGAAGCTAAGACCAAGATAAATGGTTTCTGTAAAGAAAACAAAAAAATATAACCAAGAGCTTATCTAATCAGTATTTTGAAAATGTAATTAAAATTAATTCTGTAATGACTTAACAACCGTGGGACTCATGCAGCACGCAGGCTCATTTCTGGTTTTTTAAAAGTTTTTACAAAACTTCTGTTTTACACAAATTCCTATAACAACATTAAGGTTAGAAATCATGTTTATCACTGCAAATGCTTAATCTATACATAGCCAATGTCAATTAAGCAAATATCACGCTCTATCTGTTGGTGCTACACAGAGTTCTTGTAGGGTTATTCTTGGTACTCTTAACTTCCTAAGATTCCTAGTAAAATATTTAGCTCTTCTACCTTAACCACGTCAGCGCTGTACTGATCAGAAGGCAGTGCTGTTTGCTCTCTTACTTTTTTTGGCTGTTATACCAGATGGCAATAGCTTGTTTTCCAGATTAGGTTAGTTTAGCCAAGAAGTGTGAAGACAAGCAGGGATATAGTGCAATATGTTGCAAATAACAGTATATCTTAGCAATTAGTTTTATTAAACCTGATGGTGACTTACTAGAATACAGTGTTGTCCTTACATACAGGTCTTTCTATGATTTTATGATAGTTTAGTGATTCTTTGTGCTATTTTGCTAGTCAATACCCTTTTGAAAAAGTAAATGGTTATATAGCTGTGGAAAGCTCATGTAATAATATAAATAACAAATATATATAAATAAAGCACCAGTCTCCAGGCTGCCTTACTAAATAGAGTCAGACACTCTATATTGATCTTGCTTTTCTTCACCATTTGAGTTGGATTTTTCTTGAAAGAGTGACATGCATATTTGTATAGTGGAATGCTTGTGACAACTGTATGTGAGTAGAAAACAGTTCCATTAACTTTTCTTGCTAACACTGGAGACCTGCATTAAGATATTAAGGCACTATAAATAAGAGCAAATGCTGCTGTTATATACTCAGCTGAGGTTTATTATTTAGAGAACAAATCCCTGGTTTGCAACTTATTTTTCTTTGCTCTTATCATAGTCACAGTCTTTATAACAGTTTACTGGCAGTTTTGGTATTCTGAAAAGCCACAAACCTTTTTCTTGTGTGATTACATCCTTCTCTTTACAGCTGTTTACTTGTCCTAACAAACCAAGAAATTGCAAGTGACTGGGAGAAAACAAAGATGAATGGTGACTGTTGTGTTTGCTCTCATGCTAATTCATCAACTTGAAGTCAGTACTTGGGTCAAGCAAAACAGATAAGTCTAAAGTTGGAAAGCTTATGGAACTGCTTGACATATGCTTATTTTTAAGTATACTAATGCATCATGGTGCCTAAACATTCTGCTTCTGTAGATTTTCACTTAGCTTTATAAGTTAGCATTAAGTGCAGTATTCAGGACTCATAGCAGTGACGCTGTAGTTAGAGCTGAAAATGTGTTTTAAGTATGCACCTTTTGTGTTTAAAGCATTTACAAATATTTGAAAATTTCATATCTGGTGGAATTAAGTCTTCTGGTTTTTTCTGTTCTCTTGGATGCTGTTTTACCAAAGTATTTGCTATAAGCCATATTATTTCTGGGACTAGCCATGCTTGTTGGGGTACCTAAACTTTGATTTATATATGCAATTCATCTGATATCTAACTTGCCTGGGATTTTGTCTAGTTTTGCTATTCCTGGGAGAATGTGAGATGTAGGCCCTTACCTGTCCTACATATTACTAAGAGACAGGTTGACTTAATAGTACATGCATGATATTCCTGGTCTTGAATCCAAAAAGAGCTACAACATAGTCTTTATTTAAGATATTTTGTGCAGTGAAATGCTGGAGGAAAAATATAGAAGGCTGTATGTTAACTGTGGTCTTAAGAAAAAGAAAAAAAAAAATAGAAAGCAAGTACTTGGTCAGACCCTAATCTCTCTTCCTTAACAAAATTTGCAGAAAAATGAGAAATGCAGGCTCTGATGTTCAAAGCAGGTTTGATGTACATGTGGGATGGTGATTTCAGTGTAAAGAGTAAACCTTTTGTCTTTTAATTTAAAATCAAAGCCTTAACAGTGTTATTCATTAATTAGTATGCTTCTACTTATATGTTCAAAATAAAGTCCTGGAAGAAATGCTATCTTGAAATAAAGTGACATATCAAATGCCAATGGAACTGTAGCAGGCTTTTCAGAATTGCTACTTCTGATTTTCAGGCAGCTGCTGCATTATATTTCAGTTAACAATCTCAGTGCCTGCTTGGTTGTCTGTGTTGGGATTTCTGAGGGGGGTTATTTTTTCTTTTAACTAGTTCCAATGAGCATTTGTTGGAGTTTAAAGTTTGGAGTTTGAAAACAATTCTCTTCTGTCTGGACAGTTCTGAAGTGCAGGACAGTCATTTGCTTCTGTTCTGAAGGTGCATTAAACCACTACGAAAGAAAATGTTTTGGCATTATTAGTGACATCTACTTGGTCACTAAACTGCTGGGGTTTATTACAAAGTACCTTTTATACCTATTCCTTTTCATGCAATACTGGAAAAGAAACAAGATGGAATGAAATGTCTAAAATTAGTAAATAGAATTTCTTGCCGCTAAGGCAGCTGAATTCTTAGAAGGTGAAGAAAACATGGGGATTTTACCTGACTGAAAAAACTTTAAATTACTTTTCTGCTATTATTTTGAGCTTTGTACTCTCTTTCCATCCTGGTTTGTGCTTTGCATGTGTCTTTGCTTGGAAAGGTTAGAACTGGCTTCAGAACACATATGTGCTAAGGCTGTCCTGAATTTGAAGACTTTTTAAAGGTAAATGTTAAAGGTATTAGCAGGTATTTCATAGGCTGATTAAGACAGCTAGACTTGCAAATGAGACCAACAGTGTTTTTTGTCTAAAATACAAATAACTAAAATACTTAAAATACAAATAACTGAAATACTTCAAGGCTTAAGATGTTTTTAATTAGGAAAGTTGTTCTGAATTACACAAATAAATATCTAAGAAAAGAAGAAAGCGAAAGGTGTTACTCTCTTAACCAGAATAAGTTATGGCTACTGCATAAGGCAGTAGCAGTGCTTTGCACAAGTGTCATTCCCTGAATGGTTTATTAACCAAAATTTCTGAAGCTGTGAATTGATTGTGGTAGTGTATATGAGGGGCTGGGAGTGCAATAGGACCATCTACCCTCTCTCTAGGGGCAGAGGGCTGCTGCTTGGGTACCAGCGTTATTGCTGCGTGAATAAAAAAAATTAAATGAAATTGCATTTTCGTTACTTTTTGCACACAAATACATATTGGTCTTTAATTCATGAAGTTTCTAGAGAACCCATGGTGGTTCTGCCCTTAGTTCTGTTCTAAATTTTTCTTCAGATTTAACTGGGTATAGTGACACAAGTTCACCATGGCGGTAAACTGTCCTAGCACCGTTGATTCTTTCTCTTCTTCTCTCCATCCCTGAAGTGTTGGTATCTACATACAGCTGCTCTCTGGTTGTAAGTCATGGACTTACATGGAGCTAAACAGCTCCCAGGGAGGCCACATTTCAGTGGTGGATACAGAAGGCTGTGTGTATATGGTGGGTGTTGGAAATGATTCAAAACATTAACTGTACTACAGAATTATGATTTGGTTTTATACTGCTGTTCAGTTTCCATCCTTCATCAGAGAATGGAATCCATAATGAGCAGGTTTGCAGTATTTAGGCCCATCATGTGTTTAATGCAGCTTTTGGGCAGGGAAACAGCTTGAGAGCTGCTCAGTGCCTCAGGCTACCAGCTGCTTGCCTAATTGGCCTGGGAGCACAGTGGAAAGCAAGTGGAAACACCAAGTCAGCTGGCCTCGGTGTTGTTCCCAAAACCTGCTTATTGGTTTAACGTGGCATCCAGTAGTGTAGATACACAGCAACAGCTTGCTCAGGGGTGGTGCTATCAAGACTAGCTGTCCAGTTCCTTCCCATCAAGCCAGTGTGACTGAAGTTTGAATGCACGTAGTTTTCTTCTATTGGGCAACACTTGAAGGCTGCTGAGCTAAAACTTATTTTAAGACTGTGTCTTTCCTCATCTGAGTGGGAGCTTTCACAATGAAGCATGGCAGGCACATAAGACACACTGAAGAGAGAGCCGAAATAATATCTGTAGATACATACAGAAGGAAAATAGATGTAGAGGACAAAGAACATAGTTTGGGAAAGTGGAGCAGTATGCTCTGAATTATTCTCCCCATTACTTGAACTTGATTTTGACAGCCAGCAAGGCTCAAAATGTGTCTTTCATCAAGAGTGGTAAGTGCTAAGTTAGAGGGTAAAGAAGAATTTCTGATTTTGATATATTTCTTTGTTCAGAAATCCCAGGGGGTTCTTATGCTTCTGTGAAAAATGTGAGGAATTTGAAATGTTTGGTCTTGTTAATCTTTAAGTTGTTAAAATCCATGACACACTGTTTTCTTTGGGAAGATTTTGTATGCAGTTATGCAGTTAA
Source organism: Cettia cetti (assembly GCA_013401135.1). Lineage (NCBI taxonomy): Eukaryota > Metazoa > Chordata > Aves > Passeriformes > Sylviidae > Cettia > Cettia cetti. The sequence continues at coordinate 64,087 of VZUI01015104.1, read as the reverse complement.
CACTTGGATTTGAAGTAAATGCTAATAAGCTTGTTTTACCTAAGACATTTATCTGTTTGAATGTGCAAGGAATGTAGACTAATAACTGCTTATGATCCCAGTCATTTGTTTCTATAATGATTTAAATATTGTTCCTTTAGGTTATTTGTTTCTGTAATTATGTAAATATGGTTCAGCTGGGTTTTCAAATATTTTTAGACGTATGTATGGGGTCCACTGCACTTTCACAGGTGATTTTATCAGTTGAGATCCTTGGCCTGTCCATTTCTCTCAAAGTGTTTCTTGTTAGTAACTTTTGAGCTTGTTGAGAAACTGTTTTGACTTGAAAGGGCAGTGACCTGGAAGTGATGGGTTAAAGATGAAACATTGCTATTAGTGTTTCTGCTGAAGGAGAAGATGTAACTTGTCCATTATATGTTATTTTCTGGTAGCATGTGACTGGCAAACCAATTCGTGGCTACCCACGATATTTTGTGGTTTATTGCTACAAGAAATGTAAGACACGCCAAGAGGCCGATCTACAGAAATAGGGTGAAGGCGGATTTAGAAGAACATGTAGACAAATAGGTGAGAAAACAAACTTGTTCTACTGTTTACAACGCAGCTACTTCAGCCAGCTAAGGACTTTTTACAAGTAATTCATCTGCTGGTAAATAATCAGTTCAGCAACTGTTAATATACTGATCATATTGGTGCTGCCTATGTGCAAACTGTCCTTGAAGTTGATGGAAGTGTGCTTGCAGGACAACTGCAGATGACAGAACAGCATTTATCCCAAGGGTATAGCAATTATATTGTGTATTACGGGGAGATTAAACAAACAATAATAAAAAAGTGTGAGCAAGAATATCTTATGCCTTAAAATTGTCCTGTATTATAGTTTTATGAAAACCTATCTTGTATTCAAAGGTATGACTTATTTAAATTCTGCATATCTTTTTAAATGGGTGTAATTATGTAATGTGAAATTTAGAGTGTATGATCTTAACCCTTTTAAAGCATTTGGTTCTTAATAATTTTGCATAGGTGTTTTCCCTTCAACATAAAGTTTAAATAGAATGCAGTGAAAGCAATAGGACTGTAAGGCATTTTGTCCACTGGATCTCTGAGAGGAAAGAAACCACCCATCCTGATTTTTGAATTTTTTTTAAAATGTGCACTTTTACAAAATTTGCAATTTTCATTACTGTATTACTCATAGACTGGAATGAAATAGGCCCTTAGAATGGCAGACCAGGCTAGACACTTCCAGATGCTTTGTCTGCTTCTCACTTCAACTTCCCTTGCACTTTAGCAGTTTATCCTTCATTTCATCTCAGCATTTTTTTTAACTATTGCAATTATTTCAAAAAGGTGATTTCAGTGCTTCATCTTAAAGATCAGTTTTTGTTTTAGTTTGAAATTTAAAGCCTCTTTTTTCATACTAGGACTGTCTTCATACTTCAGGCTTGTGAAGGGTTCTGCTCCTTTCCTAAGTTCTTGCTTTCCCCCTCGCCATGGGAAGCTGGAGGTGGTTGGATGCAATAGCCTTTCTGCTAATTGCATCCAATCATGCAGCTTTTATGTCTTATGGATGGTCTTTAAAGTGCCCTTATCACAGTAATTCTTGAATCATCAAGGTTTAAAATACCGCATTAGAGGAATACTTCTCATCAGTCCTCTTGAAATCGTGTTTCTTTCTTACAAATGTTTCTCTCTTCCTTGTAAAAGAGGAATCTCTGTGCTAGCCAGCCTCATCAGCCCTGGGGTTCTGTGTAGCCATGATTCAAATCTAACTTAGACCTACTACTGTGGTGTGGAAAATACCAATTAAATGTGTTGCATTTCAGCCTCTCTAGGTGGTATTCAGTATCCATGTGGCCTTGGGCCGCCACATGGTTCCCTACCAAATGCTTCCTGTAATCTACTACTGGCAGGAAGGGGAGAGTTGCCAGCCCCATTTTTTTTGAAGCCATCTTCAGAGATGAAACTTGAGTCTGTTGCCTCATCTCTTTCCAAAATAGAACGTTTGCCAGCATTGATGGGAGAGGTAGCAAATGAGAAAGAAAGGAGCAAAAACTGTGATTGATGTAGTGGGGAGCAACAGATGTCATGTGGAAAATTGAGATATACTCAATAAGCATTTCCTACAAACATTTTCATACTGATGTAACTTAGTTATGGGGTGTGAGATATGAGCATATGAGAGAGTGAGTGAGTTTAAGCTTTGAAGCATATCAGACAGATGGAAGTTTGTGGTTTAAGACAATTTACGTGGAATTACAGGGTAGGCTATTCACAGCTTGATGATTCTCCTTTAAAAGAAATTTTATGTTATAATTAAAGAGATTTGGTGAAAGAGAATAGAAGGAGCTGGGCTAAAGAATCAAGGGAAGTAAAGGTCAAGAGCTGCTGCTGCTGTTAAGAGTGTCATCCTTAGAGCTATACCCTGTAAAAGAACATAATACAGAGAATTACAGGTTACTCTTGTGATATCAAGAGTAAGTTCCACTTACACTGTTGACAAATGCAGATTTCTTTGAATACGTTATTAAAGGCAGTATCCCCATAAATGACTGAGAAAAAGTGCTTTGACATTTGTATTACAAATTATATTAAAGTACCTACTTATCTGGAACAGAAAAAAACCTGAGTCCCAATCAGCACGGGGTATTTGATATTCCGCAGCATAAAAAAAGAAAAAGCTGTAATACTGTGAGTTTTATTTTCCAAATAAGTTTTTAGCACTTGAAGCAATGTTCAATTACTCTGGGTATTGCCCTTTATATAAAAGGAAAGATGGGTTATTTGCAAAGTAGTCACTCTGTTAAATGTGTTGCTTATAACTGGCCTTCCCATGTTTCTTTCTTTCTGATCTATTTGATGTATTTCAGTTCTCAGAGATCACTCACCTTAATGTTACCTGTTTTGTAAGCACCTCTTGCTTCTATTCTTGTCAAACTTCAAATTAATAAAACTAATTGATTTTTTGCAACCCCATTTACTGTAATGCTTTTACTCTTGGGGCTTGTATCAATTGAAATAAAAACCCAATGGCTTCATCTGAATGACAGCTGACTGTGGTCTCTGATGTTAGTATTTCTACTATTTCTGGAAGACTTATGTTCTTCAATTATTTGATTTATTTTTTCCATTATAATTTTTAACTAGGGGTATTGTAGAAATTATGTAGGATATTTTAGGGATGTCACCATTTTCATAGTGCATTATAGGCTTTCCTTTAGAGATGATGACTCTAAAGACAGTGACATCAGTGTGAGTCATAGAGTATGGTCTGTGTTCCCTAAGCATATTGGTTTCTTGGCTTTGTGCTCTGTGTTGGACTAGCTTTCATTCATTTTTATTGACAAAGTTTTGTTCAGATATGTCAGAAATACATAGTACAGCGTTTCCTTTATTGTTGAGGAGTTACTGCTTTTCACCAGATTGTGTTCTAAGGTTTGAACTTCAAAATTGGTGCCACTTACATTGAAATTCCATGGTTTTCTTCCTTAACAGAAAGGGCTATTGCAAGGCATGAAGTCAGAGAAATAGAGCAACGTCACACAGTAGATGGACCCCGACAAGACGTGACACTGGATGAGGAAGATGATGTGGTGATTATTTACAACAGAGTACCCAAGACTGCCAGCACATCCTTCACAAATATTGCCTATGATCTCTGTGCGAAGAACAAATACCATGTTCTACATATCAATACAACCAAAAATAATCCTGTTATGTCTCTACAAGATCAGGTAAGCTGCTGAATTTGGGATGTCTTTATGAAACAAGGGGAGAGCATAGGAAAAAAGTTTGCTATTGTAAACTTGGGTGATCTGATGTATTTGGCTTTTTTATCACATTTTCCAATATAAATGAAATCTAATGTTTTCATATTTTCTTTGTAGACAATTAATATTGTTTCTTAATAGGTTTAGGGTTTTGCTTGGCTACTGGGGGTGGTAAGTCCAATAAACAGAAACAAAGCTAAAAAGGGGCATGACTGGGGTAGAAATGACCTTTGTTGTTATAACTGTTTTGGCTGTGTAATACAACTTGTCTGTCATCTCCATCTGCAGTGAATGCAGTCTTAGGCAATTTGCTCTCTGAGTAGTGCAGGCACTGTGCCATGCTGTCAGGGCTAGACTTGTGTCTTTGGTACTGGGGCTGGTCTGGTCTCACAGGTGATAAAAAACATACAGAAAAGTGCTTGTAAATAGCTTGCACTGCAAAGGATGGGTCACTTTGCATCCATTAAAATTTTTCACTAAAATTACTGTAGTACCAGACTAGAAATGATCATGGCTACTGTATTTTAAAAAGATGATGAGGGTTCATTGCCATGTTTTTGTTAGGCTGGGGTGAGGAAGTATTATTGGTTTATTTTCTTAAATTTTTCCTTGGCTGTCATGAGTGCACTTGCAGAGAATCCAGGTTAGAGATCTGAAACATCACTGTCATCATCCCTGCCTGTAAAACAAATGTTTCCAACTCTCTTCTGCTGGTTATATGCTGATCACTTAAGTTGATATGCAGCAGAGGCAGGAGCTGCTCTGCATTGCAGCATGTCAGCACTGAGCCTCCCAGCTCCTCTAAGTGCATGTCTGCAGGTCGAAGCAGCTCAGCACAGCTGGGCTGGGGCAGGGGAAGCAGATGCTAAAGGCCCTCCATTCAGTTCTGTGTGTGGCAGAAAGGCTGAGGTAGGATCTCTGTGCAGAGGAAATAATGGACTTGGCTGATACTGGAATCGGTTTTGTGATAGTGGGGTTGTGTTACTGTTGAGTATTTCCTCCTGTAAAATTTTCTACAACAAGTACTAAAGACCTGTGCACTAAGAGCAGAGTGATTTTTCAAAAGGTTTAATAAGCCTATGTCTGTTAATTAAAAATCATGCTCAAGTCAGTCATACCTAGTGCTGCACTTCCCACCAAATTCTGTTTCTGTCAAGGTGTCTCTTGAAATAGAAGTCTGTCCTAAAGGATAGGAGAGCTGGTCATTGGATAGGTATAAATTGAACACAGGCTACCTTAAATTTCTACTTCTGTATGAACTTAATTCAAATAAAATTTGTTCTTTGCTGGCTTAGTTTTATAGAAGAGAAACTCTTTATCTTCCCTCTAATAATAATCTACTGAGAAATGAAAATCTGTCTGTGCTGAGCATATACACAATACTGTCAATCCTACCTTCATTTGATACTATGCTCTCGTCCCAGGTGGTAAATGATGTAGTTTAATTAGACCTTTGATGCTGTTCTTCTTTGGTGGCCATTAACTGGGAGATGCTGACAATGAAGGACTTCATATATTGCACAGTTGTTCAAAGATGCAGAAATAATTATTCATCTTTAATACATGGAATGATAACAACCTGCCATTGTAAGTCATAGTGCATAATTCTAGAGATGGCAGGGGTGCTGAGTGGTAGCTGATGATGTTTCCTCTGTGTGGGCTCGGATTAGGGTGACACATTCATATGCCACCTTCACCAGTATAGCTCATTTGGGTGCATTAGGTGTCTATGTGCCAGTAGTAGAATACATAAGCATATCATAGAGACAAAATTGTTCTGTTAGTGATACTGTTTGTTAAAGCATATCTCCCTAAGCAAGGTGAAGATTGCCTTGGGCCTGGCAGAAATTTGTAAATTAATGAGCTTTCTTTTGTGCAGTTTTTCTGCTGCACTTTTTCTAAACTACTGTAATTCTGTAACAGATTTTAAGTTTTTTGCCCATATGTGAAACCTTTACTTCTTGAATGCAATATGAAAAAATGATATATAAAATCCACTCCAAATATAGTCTGTATCTGGTTTGAGATAATCTGATAAGAATTCCTAACACCCATTTTAGTTTCAGGTGTAACTTGTCCCAGCAGCCTTCCTTTCCTTTGCAGCATCTCTGGCAGCAGGATCCTGGGAGCTCCCCTTCTTTCCCCAGGTTGGGTCTTTTCTTTGCAGCAAGATGGGTGCCATGTTGGCTGTATTGCATTTCTGACCTGTGTGGTCTGGAGTAGAAACATTTGCTTTCCTTAATTAACTCAAGAGTAGTTGTTTGGTTGAGTTTAATTTGCTGCTTGCATGTTTCAGCAGTGACACTTTGTCCATACAAGAATGCCTGTGTTATGACTATCAGGATGGCATACCAGCAACACAAACTTTGTTGGTTTTGTTAAATGGTGAAGTTTTCATCTAAAACATTTAAAATTAAATGACTGTTCTTCATTACAGCATGTATTCTTGATACACTGTTTAAAAACTGGGTGTGAGAACATTCTCTATACTGGTATGAATGCTACAATTATCCAGTGTTTCAATCCCTCAGCTTGCTGTTTTCTCTTTCTTCATTTTTTTCTCCTTCAGTTTCTCTCTCAATTTTTCTCAAAAGAGCAGCATGAAAATACATTATCTTGCTTCCAAGTGCATTCTAAAACAGTTGGTCTCTCAGAGAACAGCACTGTCATAGTGGCTCTTTAGTGGTACTTACTTCCTCTGCTAATGCAGGTTTCAGTGGCTGTCAGAAGTGGAACAAGTGAAAAGGCTGCAGCAACTCTGTTAGAAGTGGAAGGACTGTCATGTGCTCGGGAACATTTACGAATTTTTCTTTTGGAGTTAGATTGTCTACTGAGTATGAGTGCTGCATGCGTGCCAGTTGCATTTTTCCTTCTGAGAACAAACTGTTAGTGCAAGGCAGGTATCCTGGCTGTACTGTGGTTGAACTGGTGAACTCAATCTTTTCACAATCTCACAAAATTGCTTCTCAACTGTCCTTGCCTTGAGCTGGCTTGTGGTTGTTCATGGCATGCAGCCAAAGGTGTGCTGCTTGCCTGTTTCCAGCATTCCTGACTCTCTGATTCAGAGCTCAGAGACACTCAGGCACACTCAGATACACAAGCAGCCCATACACAATCACACAGCATCAGATACACTCAGACACTCACAATCACACACACTGGCACACACTCCTGCACGTATGCATGCATACACGCTGTGTGTGGGCAAGAGTGTGTGCATGTGTGTGATTGCAAGTGTGACAGTGAGTGTGTGTCTGGGTGTGCATGAGTTCATGTGAGTGTGTGTGGTCAGACTGTAGAGAAGGACTGATGGGTTGCAGTTAATGGACAGAGATAAGAACTTACAGCATCACTTTAGTTTTCACACATTGCTTTTTCTCACACCAGGTATGCTGGTTGGGTTATTCCTCCTTTTGGCTCACTGGGATTTGTTTTAAATTCCTACTGTCCTAGAAATGGAATGTGTTTACCTTACCTTTCAGGACATCTTATGCCCCTGGAGTACGTTTGATCTGGCTTTTTAATTCAGTGAACCTCAGCTGATTTCCCACTTACTAAAGGCTGTGAAGCAACTTTGTAGCTGATTATATAAAAGCACCTGGAAACAACTTCACAGGAATTCCATTCACGTCTATCTGAACTTTTAAAGTCACCTCAAATTTTATTCAATTGGGCTCAGATGGAGAAGTTTGCTCTGACTCTTGAAAGCTCCAGTATCTGCTAAGCTCTGAAAAGAAAGGTAAAATTGATCATATTTAACAGTATGAAGCAGCGAGCAATATTCATCTCTGACCTAAAATGTGTGAATCCAGACTCATTAGGCTGTCTGTGACCTGGAACAATTCTGGCTTTTGGAATGCTGCATATTGTTGGAGAATAAAAGAAATCTCTTTCCTGCAGGCAAGATATAGGTGTTAAAAACTATAGTTCTCGGGGGCTCAGCATGTTGCAGGTCCATCTTAAGACAGATGTAAATGTCAAAGGTGTGTTATAAAACCTTCCTAGCTTTCTCTTAGCTTGGCTGGTGTTAGAGGCAGGACTGTCCATCCCATGTTCATAAAAATTATTTCCATAGCAGACAATAACACTGTAAGACAAAGGCAATAAAGGATTTTTGTAACTGTTCCTGAAACATCTACGGTTTGATGCTAGATAGGGATCTAAAACAAAAACCTTGGGATTTTGTACTTTACCTTATGTCTAGTCCTGGTCTAATAGAAACTGAAATCTAGATGATGTAAGATTTCAAACAACTCATTCATGGAAACATAAACATACAGTTTAATATGTGGGCTGCACTGCACAGCCTAAACAGCATAACTGTTTTCCTTGTAGAGTTGTATCAACCAACCATGACATCTTGGGGTTTGTGGGTGAAGGAAGGAAAGGTGATTCATATTTTGTATTTAGGAAATATCTTTGCCAGGTAAAGAAATATTTATAGCTGAGGCTCTCCACTGGAAATATCGTGTCATTAATCTTGGAAAGATACACTCAATGGAAGTGTGGTTTATTTCAGTAGCAGTAAAGGTAGTTCAACTGCATTCAAAGTCCCATATTATCAAAGCTATGGACAAAACCAGACAGAAAGCCAATGCAGTTTATGAAACACCATTGTGTAACACTGTGCAGAGCTTTTCAGCTAGATTTGCCACCATTTGCATGTGCACTAAATGCTTTCAATTTTGTAATGCCACAAACCGTGAAACTTGCACACTGAAAAAAATTAATGTTGCCCATTGCTAAAAGGTTATATAAATTTCTGTTATCTGAGATTCCAAGAGCCAGTGTTTATAGAAATAAGTACAGGTTACCAACCTCTTAAATTGAAGAACAGGAGTTTTGCACAATTGAAGAAACAGCAGCAGGCCAGTCTCACCTCTTAAAATCTTCAACTGGTAGGTTATAATAAATAGTAAATATTATGCTTCAGGACTCAATCCACTTGTCCTTTTTTGTCTCTCTTGTCTCACCTCAGAATCTTTGTGGTTATCTGTTTCTCTGTATAACAGAAAAGATATTGCAGATGTGCAGAGAACACTGTCTTTTAATTCACAGGCTCAGAAATGGCATATCTTTGTCAGACAGCTCAGGCAGTACAAATTTATCATCCTCTCTTTATTATCCAATTCAGTAGTTTCGAAATAACTTTCAGTTACATGCTTTGATGTTAAAATATTCTGTTCATCTAGTAAAGCCAAGCTCTATCAGGATTTGCATGTCCCACTTAATTTGATCACACTCTCTGGTTTGGGGCATGTGTCTTATTTTGTTCTTTGAAATGTAAAGCTATCCCTATTTTTGTGAAGTTTGCCAGTAACTGCTCTATCAGCCCTTATTCAAGGGCTACTTCATGCTTTAGCATGGAAGTTTCACTGAAATGTTAGGCTTAAGATGACTATTCAAAATAGCAAACTATAGATCTGATTTACATTGCATTCATTTATTCTTTTCTGGATTACTTGTGCATTGCATTTTGGGATGGAGGAGCAAATGAACCAACATATTCATTTCTTATGTCCCAGTAAAATAGGTCTTAATGCTGTAAATCTGGTACACTTTTATTTAAGGGTCTGAATACAGATCAGACAATTCTATCAAATATATACCTGCATTTCTACTGAAAGTATTCTGCATTCTTTTCCAATTACAAATAAAATGGACAAAAATATAAATGTTTGTCTTGCTGATGCTTTTGTAGTAGCTTTCCTTGAACTGTCCTTCTGATTGCTGTATTCTGCTTTTGTTTAGTTTCTGATCATTAAATTCCGGTGATCTAAAATCATTCATCTGTATACTGCAGAAAAGTCTATTTTAGGTGGCACACATTTTTTGATAATATTTGAAATAGACTTTTTTATCTAACGCATTGTAAGATTAAAAGCCAGGAAACACTGCGTATGGGGAAATGCAATGAGCCATACAGAAACACTTTTTGTTGCCCACTTTCACAGGTTCGATTTGTGAAGAATGTGACTTCCTGGAAGGAGATGAAGCCCGGATTTTACCACGGCCATATATCGTACCTGGACTTCGCCAAGTACGTTCCGCGGCGGTCCCTGCGGAGCGCGCCGGGCTCCGGCCGGGCCGCCAGGGCCCTCTAGCGCTCGGAGCCGGGAGCTGCAGTTGGTAAAACCGCGCTCCGGCCTTCCCGCACGGCCGCTCTCTGCGCGTGATCTTCACAGAGCTCTCCTCTTCTCTTGCATGAGAAAATGTAGCCGAGTTCCATTAAAACAAAAAAAAATTATGTACTGGGATTAGTATTCCTTGTCTAAATTCCAAGCTTGTTTTGCTGAAAATCATGGCTTTTCTCTGAAACAGTGGCAGTTGTGATTTAGGATTGGCTTCCCATTTAGGGAAGTTTAACATACCTGTTCTCAAAAATGCTTCATATAAAGAGTAACACCACCTGCATCTTAAGTTACGTAATTCTTCTCTACCTTAGTATCCCTTTACACTTTATTGAAATATGAAAAGTTATATTTTGAAGTAGTTTTCTAGTCTATAATAGTTTGACTTGCTAGACGAAGCATTGAAATAATTCTTGTGGAGATAATGCTGCTATTTCTAAAATCAAATCAAATAAAATATCATAAAAATCCTCCCACTGACTTCAAAGGTTCAGGATCATATCTTTATTCCCACTTTCATGTGTTTCTTTTCTTGTCTTATTTTTGCTTCTGGATCTAAAGTTGTGATCCTTAGTAGCTCAGTCTTATGAAACCTCCCCTAGAACTGGCAAGTCAGTTTTGCTTAAGATGCTTACTAGGCAGTACTTTATCTTGCACTTGGAGCATGTGGAAAATTATTTAAAATTGAAAGTGAAATTTTAAGATCTTACTGCATTTGACTGCACAAATGATAGTAACAACTACTTTTACCTCTTACTGATGGTCACTCCTCAGTGTTTTTATGTTTCTGTGCATTATTTATTTAAATTCTTTTTTGTATGTAATAATTTCTTTTGTTTAGTCATTTTAATTACTCATTCTGTCATATACGCTGATTTTTAATTTGAACTTTTTATTACAAAGAATGATATGGTGAAATGAGACCTGTGCAGATTCCCAATACAGTACATTATCAGAAAATGCTAAAAGCTACAGTAGTAGCTGAAAACTACCAGTGCCACCAAGTTTACAAAAAGTAACAGGCAAAAAAATTTACTTACAAATCAGTCAATCAAATAAAATATATCAAAATTCATTAGTTTCCTGCCTTTTTAAAATTAAAATGCTTCAATATTAATGAACGCTTGAACTGCGTAGCAGCTTTCTGGTGCAGCAAAGCTGAATGTTATTTTATACATTAGTTCATAAAGTTGAAAACATTTTCAGATACTGGAACTCATAAAACTAAAATATTTTACATCTAGAAAGCATCTAAGCAATTTCACAGATTTCTTTCATCTACATCTTCCCTCCAGGACTGTGTTATCCTTGTCTTTGTTGTTTGTTATCCTTTCACCTGAGTGATTTTTTTTTTCCCCACAACAGCTTGCTTTCTCATACTTTGGGTTTTCATTATTAAAATAATATCTTGAATACGCTGGTTGTGCTTGGCAAGGCCCACACCTTTAAGGCTGTGAGGTATGTTCTCATAATGAACATTCTTGTAGTTAAGAAGTGTAAAATATTTCAGGAGAGTCAATGCTTCCTTATACATGGACATCAGACTTAGGTTCACTGTCAAATATCAGAAGTACCTCTTAAAATGTGCTGAAAGTTAAAGTACTGGATTCCATCGATAACTCACAGTATTGAGGACAGGTTATTGTAATTCATCCATGTAGAAATTATGGTAATAAACATTTAAATTTTTTTCCCCTTTTCTGTCTTTTAAAATGTCTTATCCATTCTTACTCCCTATATTCTCTGATAAATAGTTGGGAAAAAAAAGTTCTTTGACAATGCAGTTGCCAGTTCATTATCATTATTAATAAAGTTACAGTAATAACTTATGTTACTTGTAGGTTTATGTTACTGTAACTGAAACTAGTTCTGCAAGCTCGTGTGCAAATGCAGGTGATTGTACAATTCAGCACAAGCATATCTAAGGACTGGGACATCTTCATTTAGCCCACAGATACGTGCTGTTCATTGGTTGAGTCTGCTGCTGTATGGAAATGGTTTGTTACAGCTTCCTCAGCATTTGCAGTAGTCTGTGGAAGGGGACACTGTGCATGGCTCATGCACTTCAGTGGACCTTAAGGAGGGTGCAGTTCAAAGCCTGGACTTTGCATCAGAATGGTTGAAGCATTCACAACCTCTACTCTGCAGACTCTGGGTAGTCAGAGCTGGCATGCAGACAGATGTCAGCAATTCTGCCTTTGAGTGCTCCAGTCTGACTCATTGGTACTCTACTGGCAGCACTGGAGAATCAATTGCTCTTTCTGTAGCCTTTAACAATTTCTCTGTCTGTAGTGCTGGTTTTTGGCAAAAGCAATGCCTGTTTTTTTTTTTTTCCTAACTTCCTCCTTTCTGCTGCTTTTGCTGCATTTCTGTTCTTCAGCTTTTCAACTTAACATTCCTCATATGCACAGTATCTGGTAGTAAAATGTACCCCTTTAAAAATCATGGTACTGCATCTTAAAACTATGGGTGCTCTGTTTTAGCCAAGATAGGAGGCATGAATGGCCCTCTTTTGATGCAGAATGCTTTCCCAGTTTGCATAGGAATAGAAGAGAACTTTTTTTTTTCTAGCTTTACTTCAGGGCATTTGACACACTTGCAATATCCATTGTGATATAAACTTTTTAATATTTGGATACTATAATTATTTGCCACAGCATGTCTCAAATGGAAAAGAAAATGAAACTGAGAAATGTGTTGTAAAAGCTGACTTGAACATAAATCACTGAAAGGTAGCACTTGCACAAAACTGTTTGGTGGTTTAAATTCTTCTCTTGTGTCGTATGAGCTTACCACCTCATTACATCAGGCTTCTGTTTGTACTGGAGTACATCAAAATTTGCTTAGAGTAAATGTCTAAGGAAAAATTTAATATCTTTATATAGAGAAGTTAATAAATATGGTTACAGATATGATCTTTTATTTAATAAGCATAGCTGTATGCATTCAACCCAGGCAATGGATGGGATCTGAGCTCTGTCTTCCTGTTGTTAATGTCTCTGACAACTGGAGACCTGCCAGGAAAACTACTCATAGCATTGCAAATCCCAGTTCACAAGGGCAGGAACTCAATATCAAACTTCCTTGTACTTATTATAAACATGTATGTGGCTGCTAAACTAGTTAAGGCATTTCTAGATTCAAGATGGTTGTGTAAATATTTTTAGTATCTATTTGTGTGACATTATATCTGTTTTGTTTTTTTCTTTAATAATAAACCCTTAAAATCATAATCTTAGGCAGACTGAAATTGAATTTGCTTTCACATTCACTGGGTATGAAGATGAAAAGAAGTGGTCATTAAACTTCCTCTCAGTATCATGTATTGTGTGTATAGATTTCAGTTGTAGCAATAAAGACAGGCTCTTACATATTAGATGAGAAGCTTTGATTTGTGCTTTGAAAGATGTTTTTTCCTCTTTTACTTTAGATTTGGTGTTAAAAAGAAACCAATTTACATAAATGTCATAAGAGATCCTATAGAACGCCTAGTTTCTTATTATTACTTTCTACGCTTTGGAGATGATTACAGACCAGGGCTACGGAGGCGAAAACAGGGAGATAAAAAGGTAAAGTACACTCAATAATATATGCTGAATTTACTAAAATGAATATGAAAACTATTTTAAAGATGTCCTGATAAAAGCCCTGTTGTTCTTTTATCAGCCTTGGTGGTAATGGTGGCTTTGTAAGTTATATTCTCCATTTCCAATCCATACTGGAGCAGAACATGACATTAGGAGGTTCTTTGTACCCTTATAAATTTACTGTATGTTGCAATTTGTTAAAAAAATTAAGTAACTTTTTATTTTAATTGTTATTAGGTATCCAGAATTTTAATTGCCAAAGTAGGCTTATCCTCCTGTGTAAGAAAGCTACATCTCTTCTTGTTGAAGACTGAGACACATCTTTTCAGCAAAAGCTGTAGAACTGCTGATGCTTTGACTTTGTTGTTTATTTTCATAAAATTAGCAACCCAATTTATTCTTTTTTTTTTTTTTTAATGTAAACATTGCAATGTCTTTTTGGAAACTGTGGGGTATGATACGTAAATTTCTGTACTTCCTCCTTGTGTCTTAGGTGGCTGTAGACAAGTTCAGGTCAGCACATTCAAACATTGACTACTAATACAGTTTCAGGTTGGCAACATCATTCAGGCTCCATAATGAATTTGTTCCAGAAAAAAATCTATACATTCACTGTCATGGTTTGCAGTAGGACATTTTTCAGGCTTGTTGGTTTGGATTTTTCATATATTGGGAAGAAAAGCAGGGTATTAAATATATGAGTATGATTTACAAAATTATAGCTACAAAATTATTCCAACAGTGTGGAATCCTATAAAATGTAATGAATTTTTTTACTTTACAGAGGCAAACACTTTATACAGTGTTGACAATTTAGTGTAGTGCTGTGTGGGTACCAAGTCAGTAAGAGAGGTATTAATAAGGTACCAAGAGACATTGAAAAAATAAGGAAAAGCCACACTAAATACAGCTTAGTCTATAAACACTGTAACAACTAATAAACGTGAGTAATCATTTTGTGTGCTTGCCCCATCCAAATAGTGCTTTTTAAATATTGGGAGCAAACCATTCCTCTTTTCTTTCCAGTTGGGAAACTAACTGCTCCTCTGTTATTTAGGGTTTAGCGCCATCTTCAGGTACTGCATTTCATTTTGTCCGGGTGTCCTGCAGCACCGCAGCATAGGAAGAGGAAAGCTTCAAGAATAAATTGAAATTAAGCTTAAAAATTGTCTTTATAGAACTGGCTAAACATATGAACAGGTGATGTGATATGATATCATAAAGGCATTTTCAAAAAGAGAGATAGGATCTCATCTTTTGTAGCCTGTCTTCCTCTTTCCTGCTGGAGATCAGTCACATGGAAACCTGAGCATGCTGCCAAGTCTGACCTGTTCTAGGACATAAAACTTACTAAACAGAGTGAAATATCACAGTGTATATTTTGATTTTGAATTATAATTCAAACAACCTGATTAGGTAGTCACTGGGAAACATGCCAAAAATCCTTAGTGTTGCTGCTGGGTGGTCTGCACTGTAAGCTGCGATTCGCTAGGAAAAAGGTCAGATGGATTCCTGTTTCTAATGCTTGCAATGTATTGCATTATTAATTTTATTTTTTTCTATTGAAGATGCTATTTGCATTTTGTCACTATGGTACCACTTTATTTAGGTCTGAAAGACTTAGTTGTTGTTATACAGATTTAACATGTTCTGTAGGCATTTCAAGTTCATTTGAAGTGAAATTGATTTACTGTATCAAACTTCTGGCGTCTTTCATTTAAATCAGGTAGCACTATTTTTTCAAAGTGTCCCTGGGGAATTGTCCATATATAGATGATGTAAGTTTTGCATACATTAGTTATAAAATTCAGAAAGGTCAAAAATGGATTGAGCAAGTGTTACAGTAGATTCATGAAAAGCTCTTCAAATGAAAAGTAGGGAAGATCAGAAAATACTTCTGTTGGAAGTCAATTATTCCTTTATTAGTGGAAAGGAATCTCAACGTATTTTGTACTCTTGTCCCCTCCTAGTCCATACCATAGCATTTATATAGAAAAATTCTTAACTAGGTTGTTTTCTGTATCCCTGTGCTTCCAGTCATAGATAGCCTGGCTCCAAATGCAGAGTCTGTAGAGGCAAGGGTTTCTTATAATAAAATCTCCTTGGATGGAGCAGCCAAGGTAGGTGCATAAGAGGAAGTGTTGAAGGAAATCTGTCCTATTTCAGCTTACTTAGAAAATGGCTTGCTTCCTTTTCCGTATTAACTGTAAAACAACCTGCAGGTATAAGCAAAGAAATCTTTCTTTGCACAGATGCCAGTTCATTTTTAGTATAAACATTCATGATTTGGGAGATGCATTTAACAATAGATCAGTGCAGAATTTCCTTAGAGGTCTATGCTAGGGAAGGCATACCAAAGTCTTGTTTTCCTACTTAAGCTGCATTTTTATCTATGATGTGCAACATGTACTTGCTATTCTAAACTCAGAGTTCAGTGTTAACCAAGGCACCACAGTTTACTCCCTCCTTTGGCATAGTACCATTTTTTTTTCAGATTGTCTCATAAACTTCACCTCAAAATAGAAGCAAATTACTTCATCCTTGTTTTTAAGCCCAGATAATTACACAAATGTGTTTTTACATACTTGTTTTGAACAGAAACTTGCAATTATACTGAAGAAGCAGTCTAAAAAATTGTCTATGTGATCTATTATTTTTTTATGTATCCTAGATACAGGCCTTATATCTTGATTAGAAATATCATAAATACTTCCTCTATGGTGACACAGTAAAGCATTTACAAATTCCTTCCAGTGCTAATGGAGTTCCTATTGTAACTGTGTTACTGCAGTTGAAACTCTTACTACAGCTGTGTGTCCACATAGAGAGCAGTATTGTATGGGATATTCTGTTATGCCATGAACAACTTCTTTTCAGTTCTTCTGATTGCCAAAACAAAATTAGCCTCTGAAATGGCAGTTATTTGTCATAATTAAAATGTAATAAAACCTTGTTTAATCTGAAACACAAAATGCACAATGTTCTGTGTTATAAAAGAGCCAGCTGTTGCAGGATCACACAATTCCTGATGGCATTTGATGCTGTATCTTTAGTGACTTCTTTTATAGGGGAAACAATTTCACCAACACTTATTGACTATTTTTGCTAGTTTTGACAAATAGCCTTTGCTAAAGTTATATCAAAGGTATATCAGTGTGTCAGGTAAGATCAATTGTTCATTTGTTGTAAGCATAAAAGGATGTCCAAGTACTATTTAGTTGAGACAATAGATCATACTAATAACACTATGAGAGCAAGGCTTGAATATTTTTTTTTCCTAGAATATCATATATGTGTTTTTCTGTCCCCACTACATTTAGCAACTAACCAGTCTGAGATGTTTGATACATATATGAGAGATTTTAAAGCTCAGCTCAGTTTTGTCTTTGTTCCAGACCTTTGATGAATGTGTGGCAGCTGGAGGTTCCGACTGTGCTCCAGAGAAACTTTGGCTTCAAATCCCATTCTTCTGTGGCCACAGCTCAGAATGCTGGTAGGGAGATAAATGTAGCTTGTTCGTCAAGTACATCAGTGCTGAAATCTAAACTTAGACAAATTTCAGTATGTGGTCCAGTTGATAAAAGTGTGAGGGAATGGGCAGAATGAGGCAGTGGATACTTGAGTAATGTGTTCTCTGTTGAGGATGGATTTACTGAAACAGTTTTGCTGTTCTTTAAACTAGCAGTATGTTACAATACTGTATCAGAAGTGCTATCAGGGAAAACATGTTTTCAACTTTAAAAATAATTTCTGCAGATGTAGAGTCTTGACATTTTTCTCTTACGTCAGACTACAGTATCCTTCTTTTGGAATGAAGATATTTTAGCTCAAGCTCCTAAAGTTCCTGGGTAATACAAAATATTTGAGATCAGGATAAATTTATCTTTTTAAAACTTCACCAGATATCCAGTAGTCAATGCTACTTAGCAGAACCCAAAACAAAAGCAAATAGTGTCCATCTGTCAATGCAACATATTTTATAATAATGGCAAAAACTTTTTAAAACTCTTTAAGAAAAACCCCTGAAAACCCCATAGAATATCTGAAAGATTGTGAGTGATATCAAGGGCAATTATTTGTCAAAAGTATTGTTCATTCAAACACAAGCAAAGTAAATGGCTACTTTGGAGCTCCTCTTTCAGTGCCTGTTGTTCAGACCTATCTAGTCTCTGGCCATATGGAGAAGCAGAGAAAGAAAGAAGGTGCAAAAAGGAAGGTGTGTTCTTGCCAGATTTCTGGTATCTAATGTGAAAGTGGAGACTGAGTATTAATATTGAGACAATGTAAATCCTCGAAAAATTGCTTGAATAGAGGCATTAAGCATATACACACACACACCAGGTATTTTTGTTGAGACTCTTTTATAAGTAGAGGAGTCACATTTTTAGGTAAGAACACAGATGAGAGAAACTGGAAAGGGAAATGAAGTTAGGAATGATTATAACTTGGAATAAGTCCTGTCTTTCCTATACAAATGTCCTGTTGTGAAGTAATCTCCATCTAGGGACCAAGGATTGTTGGCTGACATCAGAACTTGCTATAATTGTTCTCTGTCATTTTAGGAATGTGGGAAGCAGATGGGCTTTGGAACAAGCCAAATACAATCTGATTAATGAATACTTCCTAGTGGGAGTTACTGAAGAGCTTGAAGACTTTATCATGTTACTGGAGGCAGCTTTGCCCCGGTTCTTCAGGGGTGCCACAGAACTGTACCGGACAGGTATTTAAACAGTTGATTTCCATGGATTTTTCATCCACTTACTGCCTTTTTTAGTGTGAATTCTTTAGATCTAGATGAATAGTTTTGAGTCTCTGCCATGTTTGTCTCTCAGCTGGATGATACTCCTATAGAATTAACAAACTTGTGTTCAAAGATTCACAGCCTCTCCCTCTCTCCCTTTCCCTCTCCTCCCCTCCCCCTCTCCTGGGGGTGGTGCTAGTCTAAGTATCCTTCTGCCTTGCACAAATTGTAAATATTTAAGGCTGAGGTAAAGGCAGGTGTGTAGGTATACTGTGTGTAACATTGTGATGTGTTTGTAACAGAATATTTTTTTAAGGTTTTGCAGTGGCTTCAGTTTTGTAGAGTGGCTGATGTGGCAGATTTCCATTTCCTCAGAAGCCCTGCAGGAATTAGCTGTGCTCAATGCAGCCTGGTTGGCTGAGCAATAAAGCCTGAGGGATGCAGAGACACAAGTAGATGTTTATCATCCTGGCCTCCTAACTACGACAAGTAGCTCAGTTTCTAGGAGCTGGCCATGGAATTTATGATGAAGAAAAGATCTATCTTAGCCAGGCTTCTATCTGCAAATAGAGGGAGAAAAGGATCTGATGTACAGAGCCTAGATATGTAGTATTAACAAGTTAATTACAAAGCAGCAGCACTCCTTGGGGAAAATCTGGTCATCATTTTGGCCATCTTTGTCTCAGAAACTCTGTGCAACAGGGATGTGGCTTATGTATCATTTATGATAAGACTATAGTATTCTATTTAGATGGGAGAATAATGGTTTAAATGCTATTAGTAGAGATCATATTTTGATTAGAAATAGACAACTGAAATCACATGAACATGAGATTTATTTTTTCCTCTGCTATGGAGAGCTGCAGAGAGCTACACCAGAAGAGGGTGGGGTTTGGTAGTATGAGTTGAACATAACCTTCCCTTGAGGTATTTAAAAGATGTGCAGAAGTGGTGAAGGTGTTTAAAAGATGTGGAGGTGTGGCACTTGAGGACATGGCTGACTGGGACTTAGGACTTGGAGTGGTTGGACTTGATGACCTTAAATGTCTTTTCCAACCTAAATGTCTCTGTGATTTTATGAAATAAGTCTCTCCTGTGGTTTCTAAAATTCTTAACATTTGATACCAGATTAACATCTAAATAATTAATTTTGAAAGACCAGTTTTGCTCCAGGTAGATTATATAGAGTACCTTAAATAAATGTTCATTCCCTGGGTTTATTAGAGCAAACAGGAACAATTGAAAGAATGGATGCAAAATTCATAAACATTTAGTGAGAGGGGCTGCAGTTTTCCAACTCTGCCTGTTTTGTTTATAAACTTTGGATTAAAGTCTGCTCCTTCTAATGCAGTTTTATACTGAGAGTATAAAAACTCTGTAAATAACAAAGGACTGTAAACATTTTTTTGAGCACATGAACTTGAAAGTGAAGTTATTGCTTTCATTTTGCATTTAGGAAAGAAGTCACATCTTAGGAAAACAACTGAGAAAAAACTTCCCACAAAAGAAACTATTGCCAAGCTACAGCAGTCTGAAATCTGGAAAATGGAGAATGAGTTCTATGAATTTGCACTGGAGCAATTTCAGTTTGTCAGAGCACATGCAGTTCGGGAAAAAGATGGAGAATTGTATATTCTGGCTCAAAACTTTTTCTATGAAAAGATTTACCCTAAATCAAACTAAGAATGCTATACTGTTAGATTTATGGACCTAAATCTTTGGTCACATCGTCATCTTAGTCCTCAGCCATGGAAACTAGATTGCTTGTAGATCTCCAAGACATTTCTTTATACAAGAAAAGTGGGTTGTGGATCACCTGCAGGGCTTTGGATATAGCTGTGTTGGTAATCCAGAAGCAAAGGCTTCATTTCTTTATCAAACTAATACTTTCAGTGGGAGTCAATATCCTTAACCTGAAGAAATCTACACTGTAATTCAAAGCAATTAATACACGGCAGTTCTATTTGAAAATATAAACAATCAAAAAACCACTTCTGTTGATGCTCTTTTTAATTTTCAGAGCAATTTATTTTCATTTATACTTCTGTGAAGAGGAAATCATTTTCCCCAGCTTTCAACATGGAAATTTTGGTTGTATACAGTATAAGTAGTCCTAATAACTGGTTGACTTCTGTGCTTTGTTTTTGTGAATCATGTCACATGATATTAATTGGGATGGTTAATCATGTTCTGCTGAGAAATGCTGCTGCTGCTGGAATTGCCCATATTTATATATGTGGTTTTATTTTAAAAAATTACAATTACTCATTAGTGTTAAAACGTCATTTTCACATTAATATTGTAAAAAGTTAAAGAATCAGAGCGGTGGGTTTTTATTTTAGTTTTTTTTCATCACCACTACTACTGACTGAGGTTGGGAAAACTACAAAGAAATTTGGTATTGTCTGCAGTTCTAGTTGATCCTTACACAGTGGTATAAAAATTGTAAATTCAGTAAGTTTCTCCATGGATTCTTTGTAATAATTGTAAACTGAGATATTGGTGAACCCATATTATGACTCTATTAGTGAGCTGTGGTATGGCTAGGGTTTTCCTACTACTTCAATACTTTTATCTGTAGAATATTTTTACTGAGGTGCTTTATAATGTGTTTTAAAGCATTGCATTTACAAAAGGAGTAAAATGCTGTAAATACTGCTTATTTTATGTATTTGGACCAAAAGGTTTAAAGTAACTAGTTTAAAGTGGGTTTTTTGCACCGATTCTGTTATGTGTGAAGTGAAAAACATCACATCTACTTCCTGGTTGAATTAACTGTTGGACATGGCTGAAATGCACTTCAATGACCTCTCTGACTTCAGTACCAGAATGTTTTCTGTTTTACAGAAATGTAGTCTTCATCCTTTTATTAGGGTAAGAGAACAAAAACAATGTTGTGTGCAGTCTGGTTGGGAAAGATGCAGTGAACTTGATGGACATAATTGTATTTCTATAACTGCCTTACGTGACTGTTGTAAATTTGTGAGTTGCCATTATTAACAGTGTGAAACACCTGGCAGATGAAGTAAATTGAAATTTGAGAACAGATGTTTGGGGCCACTGCATTATAGCAAATGGCCATGGAGCACTGCAAGAATTTTTCCTATTGAATTTTCTTAAAGATACGAGTATTTACAAAGCTTCCACCTGCCTTTTCTTAAAAGTGCTTTTCACAGGATTTGATTGGGACGGCACTGAGGAGACAAAGAAAGGAGTGGTGGGAAAGATTTAAATTCCTAAGGTATGATACTGAAAGTTTAGTTTAAAATTACTGAGTGGAGTTTCTTTAACCAGCTTGTTCTTGTAATGAAAACAAAGGAAATGGAAAATGGTCTGTGAACTGAATGTCTGCAGCCAAAAGCAACAGCCCAATTACTGAGAGGATAACGACAGACTATCAAGCACATCTTGCAGTTTCTTTGTTTTCTTGTATTTTTCCCTTCTGATTTTAAAAATAGATCTCTCTTTGTTCTTCCCAAATAACCAGGGAAGTTCCTTCTCATAAGTTACCATTTATATAGCATGAACCATGCATAAGACTTCCTGTTCTAGTTCTTGTCTGTTGACATCAATAATAATGCCAACATGTTTGGAAATAGGATGTGTTAGGTCACACATGAAGACGTGTTTCCTAGCTAATGAAAGGAACTGAGGAGTCATACACAAAAAGTAGTTCATGGAGTTCTAAAAGTTTTCATTGAAAAGCAGTCACTTTTTTTTTTTTTTTTTTATAAAGTAAATATTTATAATCCCAGGAAAGACTTCTGCTCAGTGATAGTTCTATCTTAGATTTTTTTTTTAATATGTTGTTCTCCTTCAGAGAGATTAGTTTACCTTCTTGAATCTCCTTGAGAATTTTAAGCAGAACACATCTAAGAGAGCTGAAGAGCTTGCTAAATGAGAATGCAAAATACTCATCTAAGTAATGAAATAGGTATGTAGACAAATGCTTCTTTATTGACAGGAAAAAATAGGCAAAACTTCTACTGATTCAGTAGGGTCTACAGAAGTTTTTATTCTATAAGCAGTTTTGAAAGTTATGTTTCTTTTTTTTTCCTTCCAGGATTTAGAATTTCCTAATTATGAGTCTCCAATAACAAAACCAGTAGAACAAAGCAAATCTTTTTTTACTTTTAAAAGAGCAATATATTTTTCATAGTTCATGTAAGATAACACATTTTATTTAATCAGATATATCACTTGCTGTTCTTTGCTATGAATTGTCAAGGTTGAGACAAACAAGAATTTTAGGGATATTTTTTAGAAATGCTAGCAACAAGTGGTACTCATTCCAGATGTACTCAGAAAATGTGATCATCTGTAGAACACAGAAGGAACCAAGACTGTCTACTTTTATATCTAGTGTAACCACTAAAGACAACTGTGAATTTAGAATAATTTGAATTTAGAACTATCAATTTGTATTTCCTAGAAGACAGTTTAGGAAAAGAGTTTTACAGATTTTTAATAATCTGTTCTATTCATCTTCTGTTTGGAAACGGAAAAAATCCAAGTTGTTGCCATTAATATTTTACAGTATATAAATATGATTTATCGCATATATTTTCCCTTAATGACTCAGAGAGGAAAGCAGCAATATGTGAATTTTTGGTTTTGCAGGTTGTATGATCAGTAAACTACTATGCAGCCTCCTGAACATAGATCTTATAACTGAAGTCACTGGACTCTCTGTAGAGGAGTGAGATTGGCTTTTTGCGGGGCTAAGTTCATTTGAAAGGTGCTGAAATGCTCATGTATCTGCATATAGTTGAGAGTCAATTTCATTACACTGCTTTGTACTTTCTGTTCAAAAGTACTGCCCAGAGTTTGTGCAAAACTCTGGCCCTGGTGAAACTCTTGATGTCTGCTCCAGGCATGAGGTCCTGCTGTGCTGGTGAGTACACAGCTGTACTCACAGCATGCCTGGGGTACTTGTGATACCCTGGGCAGTGCTGGTGGGAAGCAACAGTGGGTTTTGCTCCTTCCCTTAATAATTCTGCAGCCATGCAGCAAGACTTTCACTTTTATTTTATTAGTGCATCTGTAAGCAGACCCAAGGCTAGGGTGCAGAACGTCCTCTCTGCATATTCCTGCTGGTTCTAGGTGGATTTTCTAGCAGTCTCTCTTTTATTGATGCGCTGATCATGGCTTCATTTTCAAACATGCATTAAAATTTATAGCTATACAATGTAGGAGAGGGAGAACCAGCCCATCCTGGTCATTTGAAATGCCTTTTTTGGGTATTTAGTTTTTCTGAAGATACCTAACTATTTTTACATTACAGGAATAAACTTTTGCTTATTGATGATCTCAGAGTAATTCTATCTTATATTGGGAAAAATTGTTATTTTCTTTTACACTTCTGTTAAAATTTTCCATTCAGTTT
The DNA here is from genome assembly GCA_013401135.1 of Cettia cetti. Lineage (NCBI taxonomy): Eukaryota > Metazoa > Chordata > Aves > Passeriformes > Sylviidae > Cettia > Cettia cetti. The sequence goes on along the minus strand of VZUI01015104.1, from coordinate 40,469 downwards.
ACCTGGCGTTGCTAAAGGTGTATGTGACAAAAAAGTGTGTGTGTGGATGATACTGTCTGAACTGTGCTGCTTAAGCAGTCAATGGAAAAACCTGATTCAAGTGCACTGCCAATCTAGCTCTTCAAAATTAGAGCATATTTTATGACTACTAGAGATTAAACTTAAAGTTTAAGGCTGCTTAGTTGGATGGATGCTTCCTTTACTGTAAGCCTATGCAACTGTGTAACCTTTGCAGCAGTATTTATAGAAAGAGCCTCTCTTCCTGAGACTTCTGGAGCATAATTATTAATGTTTGTACACTTGTACTGTCTGATACTTACATCAGCAGCTTTCCATGGCTTCTGCAAAAGGGACAGGTTTGTGAGCATTTCTAAAGCAGTACTGAATGTAATTTTGAAAAACATGGATTGTGCTTCATGATCTTTTTTTTTAAAACACACACACAGCTAAATAGTGCCTTTTTTCCCCACAATCCATGTTGAAGATACTTGCTCCCACTCACCCTCCGTAAACTGATTCATTTGTGCAATACTATTCCAACTTGAAACAATTTTGTCACGGCTGTTTGAGAAATTATCTCCATTTTTCCTCACTGTGCTGCCAGCTTTCTCTTGTTTAAGTGTTTCAGTTGATTACCTAATGCAAATGCTACAAAATAAACCACCCATTGGGAAGGGGAAAGAAAAGAAGTCTGGTGTCCTGTCTTAATATTTGCATGTCACATTCACATTGAATGCTTTTGTTCTGGAGCATGTTGTTATACAGTATTGTGAACTTTGTTGGCAGCTATTGTGAGTTTGGAGGGGAGAGACAAGCTGGAGTGTAGCTCGTCTGTAATAATTTCACACAGCTATAACCAAATATATTTACAGGCCCTTAGAACTTGCATGGGCTTTGTGACTAGATAAGTTTTAAGTTTGCAGGGGGTATACATTGTGCTGAAGGTGTCAATGAAAAGTTCTTAATATTAAAGCCAAGAATTTTAAGAATAGAAAACTGGCATTAAAACAGTGAATTGATACCTTTGTGCTTCCCTGCCTGAGGAAACAAATGACCAATCAGTTGCTGTGGTATGGGAACACCCTCAGTTACTGCAGTGCTGAGAGTGGTGTAAGAACTTGAGTGGACCAGCTATGTCATTTGCATTTGTAAGCAAGGACTTAGAACAAGAAATTCAAGGAGCATGGGTATGCTGCTATTTAGGATTTCTGAGGCATAGTGTAACCACTGCCCTATAAACATCCCTGGCTATATGTGCTATGGAGCTGAACATCATCTGTTACCAGCCTTGACGATTAAGAACCATCATGCAATCACTTAGCAACTTCCACTTGAGGATTTTGATGACTTTTAAATCCTCCTTTTGTTGAAAATAGACTTTTCCTTGCTCCTGTGAATGAAAGTGATAGATGTAATTGTGCACAGGAAACAAAGTCTCTCTGCTTTCATCAGCCGGGGGAAGTGGAGGAAAAAAATGCCTATATAGAGGACTTCCTAAGGTCACTGTACTTGTCTCTGAAATGATGTAGTAAATAGAATGACAGCCAAAAAAACTTGTAATGCAACAGAAAGCTTTATTTAAAATTACAGTAGCTCCTCCTTTGAAAGACAGAATGACTAGTGGATGTGAAAGGTATTGGTTGAACCATTTTTTAACCGATGCTGCCATTTGCCCATGTAATTAATCTCAGCAGTTGGAATTCATAAGAGGGGAGCAAGAGAAGGAAGAGGTGTTTTTTCTTCCAACCAATTTTTTTTACCAGATCCTGTACTTTCATTTTATTTATTGTTTGCATCTTGCAATTGATTTCAGTATAATTTCCTTACTTTTTAATAAAATAAAAGAAGTTTCTAGTGAATGTCAAAGCAATACCCAGATGTTTTCTTCAAGCACAAGTCCCCTGCTATGACCTCCTCCCCCAGCTTCATTACCACATAACACAGATGTGGTAACTTTCAATAAGAGCTAATTTAAAGGACTAATAATACTCTTTATTAAAAAAAAAAACCTCTACAAAGAACACCTGTGGCCTAAAAATGAAGGCTTTGAGACCTTTCACCTTGTCATAATAACCAACTGCATCCTCATAAAAATGGAAAATACTGTGATAAACATTCTCTGCCCATTTTCTGCACACTTACAAGGCTGATCCTGAATCCATTCTCACATTTGCTACACACAGATATTAAACCTTTGTAATAAATATGACTGTCAAAATAAATGCACAGAGAATAATCTTTCCTACTGAAAAAAAAATTAAATCTGGGAACAAAATAGGTTAAAATGGTGATTCATGGGAATTGTGGTTATAGTTCAAGTATACAAGTATTGCATTCCTCTGGTGTTTTAAGAAATTATTCACTACTGTGCTGTATACATGCATGTATTATTTCAAACAGTTTCAGTATTAATAATGAAAAATCTTGGTCTGTTTTGAAAGAGAAACATACCTAATTTGCTATGATAATTTGAATGCTCTAAGTCTACCAGAACTCTCAGTTTGATGCAGCAGTTACTGGAAAATACTATAAAATGTCTATTTACCAAAGAAAGAAAAAATCTAGTGTAGAGAATAATGGCCTAGAGGGCCTAAAGGCAGTATTATAGTCTTGACAATTATTGATTGCTGTTTTTAGCACAAAATAGAATTTGGAATCCTTAATCTCCTTTATTTAGAATTTAATAACTTTAAAAATGTTGTATGACTGGGAGAATTGGCAAGAGGAGAAGGAATGCTAGAGACTTGTGCAGTTACAGTCTGGCTTTGTCAAGACTGCCTTAGCAGTGTGTAACTGTGGGTGTAGATACAGGCAAACATCATGTAAAGCAGTCGATATGGAAGGAAGGGTTTATTTATATCTGTGAAGACAGTCTGTAAAGAACAGAGGAGAGTACCGGCCGAAATATAAGCCATATATATTGCAGTAATTGCTTAAATTAACAGCTATGATGGCTATCTCTGGCCTAATTGTCTGCTTTGGACCTTCAGTGCCTTCTCCTGACTAATGAACTCAAAGCTGCAGCCATCAAGGCTGCTGCTATTATAAGCAAGGCCTGTACACCACCAAATGAAAAGTCTCCTATTTATAACCCAGAGCAAATACCCACTTCCCGCACTTTGCTCCAGTACTACTTACAGCTAACCTATAGATCTGAAAAAGCAGATTACATTGACTGGGAGGCTCATGTGCTCTGCATTTGAGGTCTTTGCGTCTGGAAGATAAAATAATAATTGCATGATAGAATTCAAATCCATAAAGTCTGGGAGAAAGCAACTTAATGTTCAGATTATGTGGAGCAAAAATTCTGCACTTTTTTTTGTGTCCATTCAGAATGAGTTCACTGGCTCAGGCAGGTTCCAACAAGACATCTATTAATACTAAAGGCTGCTTCAGAGAGATGGTTGGAAATCTGAGTTTTACTTTCAGCAAAAATGGCTGTAATTGTTTTCCACAAAACTTTTTAACCACATTTTCGAGGTTTTTGTAAGACAAACAGGGAGTTTTCCCCTTAGAACAGAGCAAAACAGGAACATGTCAGTGCCCTCCCCACACCAGCAAACATTCTTTGTCAGTGTCCTTTTACTTTTTTATCCCCCAAGTGTGTGGAAAAATATGTATGTGTATGACATCTGTGCTCAGTCTCTCCCTTTTCTCAGCTGGCTCTATGAGATAGTGTGCTAGTTTTTGTTCCTTCACAAGCCTTCGAAAGGACAAGTCTTATCTTGCAGGTATTGTTGTGGGACATGAGATCACGCTCTAGTATGGAGTTTATCAAACTTGGTGTTTACTCAGGGTCAGCTTTGAGAGCCTGGTGGCAATGGAGGTCCCTGTCCTGTGTGTGGGGCAGCACTCCCGTGTTGTGCTGCATTAGCTCCGTGCGTGCTGCTGGCAGCACATAGGACGGCTTGGATACGTTTTCCCCATGTATCTGGCAAGGATATTTGACTTGGGGGGGGGATATTTTTTTCTTTTTTTAAACTTTGTGCAGGAAAAGTGCCTGATAGGATGAGAATCAAGCTGCAATCAACTGGTTTTATTGAGCAAAGCTCTGCAGTAAGCTTATGTCTATCTTTGGTTCTATACTTCCTCCTCCCCAACTTGCCCAACCAGGAGTGTTCAAGAAAAATGAAGAGTGAATTACAAGGCCAAAGGCAGCTTTTGAAGACAAGGTTGAAAACCTTGTAAGTAGTCAGTGGCACAGGCAGATGCGTGAATGTGCTTTCAAAACCTCACTTCTTTGTGTCTGTAAGCATCTGAGTACTGTTGGGGCTGTACTCAGTTCAAGTACCTAGGAAACAAGTTTAAAAGAGCTTTCTGCAATGAAAGATCCTGATGTTAAAGCTTGTTGCTCCTTTGACAACAGTGCTCAGTGTTTTCCAAGGCAATCATGTACCTTTTGATTGAGAGAGGAGGGAGAAACCCTAATGTCATTATGGTTTATCATAGATGTTCACAGATGACTTAAAATTAATTTCATCATTTCATGTCTGGCTTGTGTGTGGTAATTTAAACTCTTTCTTCTCCTTTTATCATATGCATGAAAAAGATGTGTTTAAAACCCAAAATAGACTTTCTTCCATGCCGATCTCATTTTGTTTATCCAAATTCAATTAATGATTGAAGACTGGAAATCTTCCTGTCTAGTTCCAAAGGTACTGCAGAAAACTAGGAAATGGGGACCTGGGTACCACAGCCATACCAGATGTTCTAAAATTTCTTGAAGTCTGTGTTACTCCGTAGCTAACAGCAATGCAAACTAAATGTTGTGATACTTGACAGTATTTGTCAATTTTTCAAGTGTGGAGTCTGACTTTAGCTATTTATGTTAATATGTAGTTATGTAATAAACTTCATAAGTTTTTGGGTTTTTTTTTTCCAGGTTGAGCAAGTATTGTAACTTTATAGGAATGCAGAATATCTAGTTTTGTGACAAGGTATTAACATCGCAACAGTTCGGCATCTGAGTTTGTAATTGTTGACTTTATTCTTTTAAAACCACCCAGAAAATTGGTTTCTGTTGTTTCGTGCCTTGTTATGAAAATATATATATGCACTTCTAACAATTTTTAAAAAAATCATTTCCTCTTTATAGTCTCTTCTGTAATCACATCTGCAGGAAAAATGTGAGTTAGAAACATTAATCATTTGGGAGCCTTGTGTCTATGTCTTTGAAGACAGAGTGCTGCTTCTGCTGACTGTAGACTTTTTTGCCTAGAGTGGTTTCCTCTTTCTATATAAATCAAAAAACCCCACACTGCTGTTCTTCCCAAATCATGTGGGGGCAGGGGGAACCCTCAAGGAATAAATAGCTGGTTTTCATGTGATGTTGCCACCACAAAAAACAGGCCATCAACAGAATCTTAAAAGATTTTTGAAAAACAAAGTTTAAGCGGTGTAAATTAAAAACAAAGCCATATTTTTGCCCTGCTTAAAGCTGGGACAAATCCTTACCTACATCACTTCAAAATTGATAAGATTCCATTCTCCGAATGTCCCTTCAGATTAGGAGTGTTTCTTAGGGTCCTGCAGACTGGTTTCTAGGCTTCATCTGCTGATGCATCAATTCTCAATAAATGCATCGAATAATGAGATTTATTAGCATTTGTTGATGTCTCAAATTCCTGTGAAGAATATCCAAGAGATGATAAAAACTGACTGCTGGCTGAAGACTTGTCTGTTGAAAGGCAAGAAGGAGAAAGGTTAGTTATGGGATATTGGTGTCAGGTTTAGGAATTGTGATTTTCCAGTCTTTTAGATGACACAGAGCATAACTGAGAAGTTTAAGTAATTTCCCCACAGTTGCTCATCAGAGACAGATGTTTCACCCTGCAAATGCAAAGCAAGTAGACAAATACAGGTGCCAGAGGTGAATTGCTGCATCTGGTACATCTCTTCTTTCCGGGCACCTGTTATCATCATCTGTCCAGCAGAGAAAAGTCCCTCCATCAGGTAAGCACTTTCTTTACCTATTTTGGGGCAGTATAGATGCTTGTTCTTCATAGATCAATTAGATAAAGAGCTGTGTTAGTATTATTGCACAGAAATGTTTTTATTGGCACATAAAACAATAGTGCTGCAGATCCAAAGGAAGCCTGTGTTAGTCAGAGGTATTGCTGTGTGGCTGCCAGAATATCTGCTTATTACTGGATATTATCAAATAAAGTCCCCTTATCCTTTACAGTGCTTTGGTTAGAAAATCTGGTACTGTTGTCCTGTGTCAAAAGTTAGGCACTGAAACTCCGGGGGGGTTTACCTGTCTTGAGAAGCTGCATCTTCTGATTGCTGCTGCTGCATGTGTGCCACGTCACCTTCCCCCAGCCACAGCACGGCCAGCTGGTGCCCTGGCAGGGCCGCCCTGTGCCCCAGAGGATTCTCTTCTCTGCCAGCTGTCAGGTACAGCAACCTGGAACAGTTTGGAGGAGCAAGGCCTAGACCTGGTGGGTCTGCCTGCTGAGCTATTTTGATACTGATCTGTGCTGAGATAACAGCAAGATTGGGCTTTTCACTGCACTCCTAAGCCAAGAGTGTGTGCAAATTCAGCAGTGCTGTTGGTATATGAGAATTGCCTACAGCTAGGCAAGAACACTGTGGAGGAGCCAGGAATTCAGACCTCCTGAGCGCTGTGCAGACTGCTCCTATGTATTTTCGTTTATCTTCTTCTCATATAACTTTCTACTTTGGCATGACTAATGTTCCCAATTAATGTGTACTAACCTCTAGCATTTTAATATAATAAAGTAATAATTTATGTCTTAATACGGAATTTAATTTTTGTACTTGCCTGTCATGTTTCAGGCACCATGAAGGGTCAAAGAACAGGTGTGGGTGTCAGGGGAGCGCTGTATTTGCAGCACTGGTCATGAGTTATGAATCCCTCAAACCTGCTGTTGTTGGCTGTATCAAGGAACAAGATGTTGTTATTTTGGACTCCAGAATGAATCCCAGGCCCTGAAGTGGGGAATAAAGCAACATACAACTATGTTCTGAAAATTGGAATGAACTTCTTTGACTGATTTGGAAAAGAGTCAGAACAAGAACAGCTGTCTGTGCTGGCAGCTTTAGTGGATTACAGAGCAGCAATTGCGCTTTCTTTTCTCCCCCCTGGTCTGATTCTTGCTTCTGAAGTTTTGTGTCATTGGAGAAAAGAAATAATACAATTACCTTCTTTGTTTGCCTGCTGTATTAACCACTTTAAAAAGCAAGGAGAAAAAGATCAAAGAAGGTGATCTGATCCTTTTGGATATCTGTAACTGTTGGGAACAGTGGTGTTTCAGGGCCCTGTCTTGAGCTAGCCTTGGGTGAAGAATGAAGCTGGTGGAAGGAATTGAAGAGACACAGCACCATATTATAGAGAACTTGTGCACTTCTGTTCCCAGACATCCCTCTTGCCCAAACTCCATTAATATTTAACAGGGTGAAAAGAGGTTATTTGACTTCATTTTGAAAAAGAAAGCAAGTATCTTTCCCTCTCCTAGCAAGGACTACCCATACAAAATGAAAGCATGAGGCTATGGGAATGAGACCATACCAAAAAAACCTTTTCACTTTTCACTATACATTCAGGCCTATGTCTAACTAAAGCCCAAGAGCACCTGTGCCCTTGCCATGCAGTAACACTGTCAAAAGGAATATTACCTCCCCCTACACTCCAAAGATATACGAGTGGGCCATAAATACATGCCTGTGCAAGCTGAGAGCTGGAACATCACACCTGTTTTAGAGAGCAGTGCTCCTAGGTCTTTCCATACTTGCAGGACCACTGCACACTTTTTTGGAACTCTGGGCAAGTAACAGATTTAAACTCTGCCCAGCCATTGCTGCAAAGGCCTCTGTAGCGTCCTCCCCATCCCTGACTACCCACTCTGTGCTTTGGTTTTTGAAGGGGAGACTTGCTCTCGGCCTCTGAAAGCTCTCCCCATCTCCAGCAGGGCTGGGGGTAGGCACCCTTCACAGGGCAATAACTGCTTTAAAATTAACACATCTTTTTGCGCTTGCTGCAATTATTTAGAAATCTCCTTGTCAAATGACCCACGTTAAGCCAAAGAGCATATTACTAGGGGTGTGCTAACAGCACCAGTGCACTAAACCACAACTGACAGCCTGACCCAGTGCTGTGCTTTAAAAGGGCAGGGCCACAGCGTTGGAGTTGGAATTCTGCTTTAATTAGGCCATTACCTGACCTTCAAAGCTGTATTTTGTTCCTCCTCTGCATGCTATGCTGGAGGAAGGGCTGCTGGAGAAGACAGGAAAAGCCCTATCTGATCGTTATCAGGAGTGGATGAAAGCCATGCATTGCCTTTTCCTTTTGACGTGTGCAATTAGTTTGCCTTGTGTGGAAGAAGCATGTCAAGGTAAATGGCCACGTCTGTCCTTCCCCCTCCTGATCCCTGGCAAGGTCCATCATGCAAAAAGCTATTCAATCACCTGTTGACAGTGGTATCCCTCTCATAAAACCTAATTATGCACCATCATGAAGTACCTTTGCCCAGTGGTGGCCTGACACTACCATGGGCTGTTTTACAGGCTGAGTGCACTCCAGCTCTCCTCATAAAACTTTGTTTGAACCCATTTGTTTCTATATCTCTCTGCTCCCCTCCCCCCTGCCCTTCAAAATAAATTTTTCCATTTTTATGGGGGTGGAAGGATCTTTGTGTCCAGGGCACGTGACATCTGTGGTGCTCACCAGGAACATGCTGCCATTATCCCCACTTCTGAGCAATCCCCACCCTGCCAACCCAGCAGAGTCCCACAGCTCTGCTGCTGCCTTTGGCCTTGTTGAAGATGTTGTGTGTCTCCTGTGTTTGCCCTGACTTCTCTGTTGTCTTAGGCAGGGATCTGTGCTAAATGCACTTACTTTTGGGAAACCAGTGAAATCAGTTCCTGCCTGGAACTGCTGCTGGCTGCACCAGCGCTCAGCACACACAGGGGACAGACCCTCCATGGCTGTGTGTTGCAGATGACTCTCACAAAAGGCAGAACTGTATCATGTTTGGGTTGTTTGGTTTGGGTTTTTTTAATAGGCATAAGAACTTATTTTCTTTTTAAAATTCAGTTCACTAGATTTAAGTAATGCTTTACTTATGAGAAATGAAGTACAAAGTGAAGAAATCCAACGCAAGTCCTGGGAGAGAATTCACGTTTAATTCACCTCTTAGGCCAGTTGCAGCAACATTGCAGATGGGTTATGCCAAGGAAAGGCTTTAAGCTCACTATCCATATCTCAAAAGCATGTGCATGAGTGTTTCTATCACTGCTGAAGAGGTGGCCCCTTGCCGTGCCCAGTATGAGCAGTGGTCACAAGTCTCCGGTCATACCCTCCATCTCACTGCAGATTTCCTGTGTGGTCACGGGAAAGTCATTTTGAACTCGTGTTATCTCCTTTGCTTTGACCAGAAGTGCTGCTAATCCTTTTCCTTCTTGTGAAGTTGACTGCACATGAACACTGACTGTGTGGCAGGCCAGTGGCTGCCAGAGCAGTGTCTGTCCCAGCACTATGGGGATGGTTGTACCTGTCCCCGTTTGGGTGCTGCACCTCAGCAGGTGGTGATGATACCAGTGCTTCCCAGAGTCACTTAGATCACAGTGGACAATGTTTGAGAGAAAGTTTGGAGAAAAGCATACTTGTTTAGTCACAGAGGCTTTGTTTCCTTCTCTAAGCAATATTTGAAGGGTGATGGACTAGCAGTTGAGTTAATTAGGGGACAGAAATTAGATAATGTGTTACAAAAGGAAGGATATTCAGACATGAGCACAATGGAAACAGCACTGGATTTTTACAGTACTATTATGCAGTTAAAATAAGTATTTAGCTCTGGTTTATAAAGCAGAAAAATTAGGCATGGCAAGATCCAGTGGCTTCCTCGAGGTCAGACAGGATTTTTTTTTTTTTTATTGGCACTAATATATGGAATGATCTGGCCAAGAAATGACTGAAGTCCTGTGCTGCCAGAGAGCCCTGGAGGGTGGTGTCTGAGTGGGCTGTGGCCCTGACCTCCCTGCTCAGGCCCGCTCTGCAAACAAGGCCAGGGCAGCAGCAGGCCCCGTGGCCGTGCCGAGCCGCAGCGGGATCCTGTGGGCGTGCGGAGAGGGCACCGCGGGCTGTGCGTGCGGGCTGCCCGCTGTCCCCCTGCCCGCCCATGGAGGTGGCGGTTGCACAGTCGCAGTGACATGGCTGGTAATCAGAAAGATCATTTGTGCTTTTTTATCATGAAAAAGCCTAGTCTTTAATCAGGTGATGTGCTAAGCTGGATCTGAGGACAGATAAACTAGTAGCTGCTGAATTCAGTCTTGGCGGAAGAAGTGGTAGAATCACCATCCCTGGAAAAGTTCAAAAATTTTATTTGAGGACACAGTTTAATGGTGGACCTGACAGTCTTAGGCTAATGGTCGGAGTCCATGGCCTTTGACGTCTTTTCCAACCTTAATAACTCTGTGATTCTACGGACCACTGGCGGACGGCAGCTGTGGGGTCGGGGGGGCTCGGCAGGCACAGAGGCCTCCCGCCCCTCCGCCGTGCCCGCTTCGCCTCTCCCGTGTGCCCTGAGGGCGGACCGAAGCGCTGAGGGGCGGACAGCCCGGCCCTGCCCGTTCCGCGGCCTCTGCCCGAGCGGCCGCGAGATGGCGCCCGAGGAGCGGGCAGGCCCTGCCGCGCCGCCCCCGCCGCAGCTCCGCCGCCACAGCGCGGCCCTCGCGCGGCCTTCCCGCGCTCGGCCCGCGTTTGCAGGAAGGCGGCTGCCTGGGGTGGCTCGTTTTAGTGCTAAATTGAGCCCAATTATTATAGTTTAATGAAGGGCTGCTTCAAGTTAAATAATGACCCTGGCATTGTATTTATATGAATGAAGAATTAACCTTAAAAGGTTGCCCTTCTCAGAAAATGGATTGCATGCTTGGCTCTCTCTATTGATTAGTTTAGGTATTTAAAGTGCTGCATTTTATCTCTCCAGCCTCCCGGTAAATTTGTCATGATGATACTTAAAGGAGCAAATTGACGTTGTTTATTTTCACAAAGCTTTTTGGCATATTTCTGGGGCTTCTTACAACACCTTTGAGCTATATAGTATTGTGTGAAGGAACAGTGATAACCCTTCTGCTTAAATAAGCATGACAGTCTAACATCTCTGTTCAGCTCAAATGCCTCTGAAAAGGATGCTGCAGTGCGAAATGTGTATTGCATTGCAGCTGATGGAGTGAGGTGAGCAATCCTGGGGAGGTTTTCAAGAGGACTGGAGTCTTCCCATATTCAATGACTGATGGGAGGGTTTGTCAGAATTTCTGTTCACTCCAAAAATTTGAGTACTTTTATCCTTGGAGGCTGCCAGACAAGGGGAGCCATCCTAATAATTACAAAGTACTTTCATACTGAGTAGAGTTAGGGATTTTGAATGCAATGTACAGCTAAGCAAAAAGAGACAGGACACGTGCATGCATTTCTGTATTACAGACTTCTGAGGAAATAATAGTATGACGTAAAGTTTTTAAGTTAAATATGGGCATCTGGTTTTCCTACAGAAGTTTTTAAACCTTTTAAAATTTACTCCAAAAGTTATGGGGAAGTGGAGGAATTTTATGCTGTGATGCTGAAAGTCACTCCCCTGTGTACTGCCACGGGAAGCACAACTAGCTGTGGTTGTGCCCCCTGAGATGGGTTGTTTCCCTGCTGATGCTCAGGGAGCAGCCTCAGCACCGCTTGTCCCACATTCCTGTTTCTGGGGGATGGCTGGGTGCTATGCTGTGGCTCAGTGTCCCCTGCAGGATGACCCCACTGATGCCTCCCAGAGTGGCACAGAGAGCGTGGCTGTGGGTGCCCCTCTTTGGGGAGCAGGAGGTTTGCGGGCCCCTGTGGCGAGGCACAGCAGCATCTGCACTCCCCACGCTGGAGCAGGCTGCAGCCACCCCCGTCGGGCTGCACTAGCCAGGGTGTGTGAGGGGCAGCCAGGCTCCCCCAAGGCTCTGTTCCCACAGCTGTCAGTCTGTAGCCTCCTCCTTCAGTTACCCTCTCTGGTTTCTCAAGTTTACAGATCTGCTTTTGGTCTCTGGGTGAACGATTGCCACCCCTTTCCTAACCCCATATCCTGGCTGGCAGTGGGAATATGCACTCCACTTAAATTCCCCAAACAAAATGGAAATGGAAAGTCTTGGGTTTAGTTGAAAAGAACAGCGAATTCTGCTTGCAATCTGTAATTCAATTAGTGTTATTTGACTTGGCAGCCGTCGGAGGGCCTGCGTGGGCTGTAGGCTGTGAGGGCCCGGAGTCAGCCTCCATCTAGGAAGAGGACTTTGGAGGAACTCTCAGTAATTTTTACATCTGAAGTCTCTCAGTGGTTTCTCTCCCCCGTATCCTATTCCCTCCACCCTCGGCATTCAGATGCTGCAGCCAGTCCTCCTTTCCAGCTGGGAAGGGGCGCAGTCGGCTGGTCCTCCAGCCGCCGCCCTGCTCCGCGCCCCCACCAGCCCCCCCGTGTGTCTGCGTCCCCCCGCCCGGCCAAAGGAAAATAATTCTGGGTCAGAACTCACTGAGCCATCTGTGTTTCTGAGGCTAAATTATTTCTTACAAAGGAAATAGCATTAGGTCGGTGTATCTGGCTGCTAATTGCTTTAACTGGCTGAAAAGATTTCAGTCTGTTCCTGAACTGTTTGTGCAAACTTAACGGAATAGTGTTACCTTCAGATCCTGCCCCAGCCGCAGCCAGTTCATATAAACAAGTCTTCTGGTACGAAAAGCAGCACAAAGTTTCAAGCTATGCTAGCAGAGGTTATGAGAGACAGGAAGTTATGGGCAAATTGATTTCACCACTGGGAAACTTGGAAATTTTTTTGCACCCACCCAAGTAATGACTGTAAAGCATGCTAATGCTATTCAACGTCAGTGCATTAAAGTGTGGCCTTATTAATTCAAAGCATAAAGGCAACAAAATAAGCTGTTAAATTTAAAATATAATACATATATAATGAGAAAAAATGTGTGAAAGCTTTATTCAAATGAAAATGCAGAATTGTTTGAGCTAGTGAAGTATCTTTTGTGCTGAGTTTTGAGCATATGTAATAGATTTAATTATTAATTTCTCCATTGTTCTATGCACACAGACAGGGTTCAAGGCACAGTCATTCTCTGGCTTTCATGGATCTAATTTGTATAATTATTGTCTGAATAAAGAACTACTCTGATTCCTTGCTCACATTTTTCTCTCCTAAATACTACCTCACTGCTGCTTTCCAAAAGGAGAGCACCTGCCAATTCTTCAGGAATCAGCTGATCACTTCCAGTGATGAGACACACTCCCAGTGATGTTCCTTTTCAGGCCTTTTTGTCTAACTGAATTATTGTGCATACTTTTTAATTTTGTTGAACAAATTAGATTTGTCAAGGTCTAGCTTTGTAAATAAATAGCTAGAGACACATGGATGCATATTGCTGCTGTTCAAGGTCTCCCGTTCTATTTATGGAAGCCAGATGAATATGAAACAAAAGAGAAACTTTTCTCTAAAAGCAATTATCTTTCTGCATTCCCATCAGTATAATTATATTGCAGGGAATTTTAAGAAGTCATACAAGTAGAATTGAATACTTAAAATCATGGCTGGATAGTTATGCAAAAGCTGAATGGAGCATCTTGCCTCATGGTAACAAAACGTGCCGTGGGTGGCTGTCCTCTTACGCCTTTACACCTGACATGTATGTGGGTATTCATCAGAAAATAAGAACCTGAGATCCATGATATACATGAAAAGTGTTTCTGGTGAGAACGACTGAAATTCTCTCAATTTTGTAGTAGTAATATTAATGGGTTGAATTATTTTGTCACTCAGGCATTTAAAAAGTCATGGCCCTTATCTGTGAGCTTCTTTAATCATGAGTGTTTTCTTTGACTTTGGAGATACATTGTGTTGTTAAAACAGGGCATCTTCTTTGCTTGTGGAAAGGTCTTCCCAGATGGTAAAAAGCATAAGGCCCAAGAACACATAGCAAGGTCCAGACTGTGTTGGTAGAGGAGACTGGTAAAAATCATTATGTTGTCTGTGCTTAGAGATAAACTCTTTAGGAAGCTGCAGTACTGGCACATAGTTTGCAAAAAGTCACATCATTTTACATGCAGGAGAAGAAAAAGATTGCCAGGAGAATACTTTTTTTTTTTTCTTCCCATTATCAAATTTTGGGACTGTTTCTTAAAAATATAGTTGTCTTTTGTCTTTAATTTAATGGGAAAATGGTGTCAGACCACCAAAATAAAAAATTATGGGGTTGTTCTATAGGTTCTTTTACACTCCTGTCAGAGCAGAAAGCTCAGCAAGAGCAACTGCAGGGCAACTTCTTGAGGAGAAATACCAGCCTTAGAAAAAGCCCAGCTAAAATCCTTCTTCCAAAGCAAAGAAAGGGGAGTTCCTGCAAGAGGGATCTGCTACACCACAGTTCATCTGTCACCTGCCTTTGCAAGGAGGTGATATGGAGAGGTGAGGACATGGTAGTGCAATTAAAAACCATTAAACAGTTCTTGTATGAGGAAGTGAAATAAAAGTGGCTCAGGATAAATATATGATATTTCCAGATTTGAATGTATAACCTATATGTTTAAGTTATATTTGCATTTAATACTAGAAGTAGGCTAGTAGTATTCTTTCCAGATATATTTTTCCCCTTATGTCCCTCCACTCCTGCTGTATCCAGTTGCTGGCCTTTTCCTTTGCTCTGCCACCCCTTTTTCCCTCTTCCAGGCTTTTCTTATGTCAAACAGAACCATGTAAATTAAACATTTAAAACCCAGTTATGAAAAAATTATATATTTAACCTGACCTTGGTGAACAGCTTTAGTAAGTCAGGATATGTTGGTAGCTGCCTGGCCATGGCAGATGTCTGCACAAAGCTGCACACTGAGAGGTGCCCATCCCATGAGGGCCAGCTCCATGCTGCACACCCACAGCAGCTCCAGCCCAGTGTTTTCTTTTCTGTGAAAGCCATTTTGACTGCCATGTGTTTGCATTTATTTCCTTTCCGGCTCTGTACATGACTCATCTGCAGCAGGATGGAGGAGCCAGGGCAGAGCTGGGCTGCCCAGGAGCTGCTTTCCTTATTCACCAGCCCTGTTTTGGGCAGCTTTCTGGAAGGTAGTCCCATGGAGAGCAGCAGTTCTCCAGGCTGCAGGAATTAACTTGTGCTTGTCTCAGCTGAGCTTAGTGTTGCTTTCCAGGGCAGGTATTCAAGGGCTTTCATACCCCAAGAGACAGAGATGCTTTTCCCTCTGTAAAGTGATGGAGGCAGCTTTTATTTACTCAGGCTTTGAACCTTGCCATTCTCTATAGGTTACCCACTAAGCATCCTGCTGCAGGTCTGACACTCCTATGTTATAGTTCAATCCAAACCTAGTCTTTTCTTCTTTTTCCAGAAGTCCTATTGGCACCAGAGTTTTCTTGCATTTGGCCATGGGCAGGGTTGCAGTAAATGGTTTCCTTTCTCTTCTTTCTGGGACCCTGTGCCAGGGCAAGAAGGTATGTTTCCATGTGAGGATTCTTCTTGGGAAAGACTCTTAATTTTTGGAGGGGGCTATACTTGAACCATGATGGTACTTTAACTGACTTTTGTTTTTTAGTAAATTCTCCTCCCCTGTCCAATAATCTGCAAATCTGTTACCAATCAGAATATGATACGTATCCTAAGCCAGTTTCAGTGGGGTTTATTTCTATTACATCTGGCAGTGTGTCCAGAAGGGGGGAAAAAAACCTCAGCCAGAATTAGCTGCACTCAAATCAGCTGAATTTTGGATGTGTTCAACCTTTTTGGCCAGACTCATTCCGGTTCATGAGAAGTAATTATCTCTTGAGCATCGCATTAATATTAAAGATCCATAGGCATTACCGTTTAGGCAATATACCTTCTTCCCAGCTCCAAAAAAGTGATGTGGGATAATTGATCTGAACATGCTCCAAATGTGCATATGTCTTTATTTATGAATTCCAATGTGGATTGTTTGGGAGGATAAGATGGAGAAAGGAAAAGCAGGCAAAAATATTGAGACCTCTTCATCTCCCTGGCCATTTCTGTTAGGAGTAGTTATAATCCACTGAAAATGAGTTGTGAAAGCTAACAGTATGTAAATAGCATATGTTACAAACACTAAATCCCTTGAACTGGTACTTCTGATTTACACCTCTCTCTGTTTCTTAGATCAGGGAATTCATGGTAAATGCAGTTTGTGTCAGCCTGCAGCCAGCTGGTAACTGCAGAGCCAGGTTCGGGCACTGATGGATCTACTTCGTAAGGATAGCATGAAATTGCACCCCAGCTTCTGCCTCCTGAAGGAAAAATTTCCCCTGAAGCACCCAAAATGCTGCTTTCTGCAGGTTATCCATCAGCTGACTTGCATCAAGTCCCAGACATGGAGGCGATGCTGTCTGTGCCACATCCCAGGATGGGTGGCCTCAGGCGTTCAGGCGCTGCTTGCAGGGAGCGTGGCCGGGCCCCGCGCAGGTGGCTGAGGGCTGGCCTCGAGCCGCTGGGCACCCCCACGCTGACACTCCCCTGCCTTCCATTGTGTCTGTGACACCTGGGCCTGTGCTCAGGTGTGCTTATGGGTACATAGCTGCTATTGCATTGCTCATCCTTCCGCTGGAAGAAAATTTGATTACTCCACTTTAGCCAGCAATGTCATTACATTAAATAGAAGGGGAACCTTTCCCTTACTGAATTCTTTACTGTGTTCAGCTTCACTCAGTAGGGGAAAACAAGTCTATAAAAGTGCCACTGGCTTGTTTTAACTTCTGCATGTGCACCCACCTCATTTTCACGCCCTGGAGAGGAGTGTCAGACACAGCCTGACTGCCCGGGCAGTCATGGACTGGCCCAATTTCCTGCAGAGTGCCGTGAAGGCCATAGGTATCAACTTCAAAGGTAAACAATTACCTTTTATTATCACACATGGCTTTAGCTCTACCAGTTTCAAATAGCACATAATCACAAGTCTGTGATAACATTTACTCCTGATGAGAGAAAATTCACCAAGTACTAAATTGCTGCTGAGATGACGGGAACATGAGCCAGGCACGAATTAACTGCTATGATGAGTCAGCAGACGTTAATGTCTTGCACCATGCTGGAGACATCTGCTGAGCCGTCCACTGTTGAATCATCTTAAATATTTCTGTGTTATTACCCCTCCAGGAGCAAGCATCAGAGAACTTTTGTGTCTGTGTGTTATATATGCATAAGCTATTTTAAAATAAATATATGCAAGCACATAACAAGTGTATGCATTTAGGTATGTAGGTAATTTTCAGCTAAGGGAAGGATGAGCAAGTAGCAACTATTTAAAGTAAAACATGCATGGAAATGCTGATAGCAATTGCCCACATTTAGTGTTTGAAAAGTGATAGCTTTGCTTAGTTGTGGGTCTAATGAGCCTGGGAGGGTGACCTCATGTCTACACCATACACCCTGAACCTTCATGCAGACCAGCCTGTCCAAGTTCTTAAAGTAGGAATTACAAGTTTTTAAGGGCTCGCCCCATATTTTGAAAATTAATCCCTCCAGAACAGCTGCAGGGTGCTGTGTTTAAGCATATCATCACTTTGGCTTTTCCCAGTTTTTTTCCCATATACCCAGAATATCAATATGTGGTTAGATAAATGGCGCTATCAAGACCATCAGATGACTCCAGTGGAGAGTTGCAAATGCCCTCTTAAATGAGATCCTTTTTCACTGAAGGCCCTGCAACTGTGCCATAGTGCACTGTCCTCCTGCAGTGGATCTTCAGCAGGTGCTAAAGGCAGTGGTGTATTACTGGGGGTGCCAAAGGACTGTACTTTGGACAATGTAATCATTGCAAAAAAGGAAGAGGCAGAGCTTTCTTTTGGCAAATTCTTTGTTGCATTCAGCTTAACTAACTGCAACAAAACAACACACACTTATAAAATTCAGAGTGTTTTAAAGTACATTGTCTGTTCTGGCCTTAATTTAAACTTTTGCATACATAATTACCCTATTGTATGCACATGAGAAATCTAGTAATTCCGTGCACATTGTGGAAAGCTGCATTTTTTGAAACTCTGACTCTCTGAGGTCTGGAGGTCAAAAGTTAATTCTGTTGAGATGTGAGAGTTCTCCATGTTTGCCAAAAAAAATTGTTATTTCAAGCATTCTGCAGTCTGAGTGTCACCATTCCAGCTTGTGTTTTTAAGGTTTCCCCACCCCCTGAATTTTCATATGCAATTGAAAAAAAATACCATCCAACCCACCGAATGTTTTGGGAAGCAGAGTGAGAACAGGCTTGGCTGTTGCAGAGGGGACATGGAAAGCACAAGCTGACAGTGGAACTGGTGCCTCACGGTGTGGCTGTGAGGCTGTGGGATCAGACAGCCTCATGGTGCCCATCCTCCCTCTCCTGGTCTCCTCTCTACTGCTGCTGATCCCAGGCTAAGGCCCCACTCAGGCAAGTGGCTGCCATCTGATAGAAGTGCTCAGAGACTTTGTCCCCCTCTTCTTAGGGCTTGAGTTGGCTGCAGGTGCCTGCTGGTCCCCACTCATGGGCCAGAGGACATCAGGTCTTCTGAACTGATTCATTGCTAAATGCTTAAAATAGCCAAAAGGAAATGACATGAATATCCCCTGCATGCTAGGTTTTGCACTCAAACGCTACTTTTTCCAAAAATTAGCTCTAACCACTCGTCTTGAGGTGCCCTAAACTAACAACTTAGTATTTAATGAACATTAAGGGAAAATTCAATTAATCTAAACAGTAGCTAGGTTTCGGACTTCTCAGTAGTGGCTGCACAAAAGTAAGGCAGTGTTTTTAGAGCAAATAAGAAATCCATCCTTTGAGGATTGGTTTACAGTCCTCCAGAATTTTCCATGAGGTTAATAACCAAGTGAAATCTCCTGGCAGGAATGATCACATTCTCACTACTGCCCGGTCATCATAATGGTATATCAGGAGATTTCAAGTAAGTCACAGGATTTTTCTGCTGGTATGGAAGACAATGTGTCTCCATATTCAGTTGAAAAGCTTTCTCCCATTTTGCTTTGCATACTGAACTTCTTGGGCACAGTGCATTAACTCTTCTTGAAGTACAAAATGGAGAATAGAACTGCCAGAACATTTTTGTCAATGGTTTCCAAAAACTATGGAATTTCCTGCCCAGCTACATCAGATCAGCCAACAACTTTGTAATTGCTAAAAACAGCCTGTTGATTTTCCTCCCAAGTGTTTCAGCTGGCCTGGCTGAGCTTTCTCTTTTCCACTGTCTTGAGATGTTTCTCTCATTGTGCACTGTACTGTATTTTTATGGTCAGCATATCCTCTAGCAAACAATTTGAGGCTGATGGCGGAAGGGAGATTGGATTCAGGTTAGAGATTTGAGCCTGGGACAGGGAGCCAGGAATGCCTCAGTTCCTGAATCAGATCTGCCGCTAAATCAGGAATCCACATAAAGCAGAGCCACATGATGAGCAATTGTATGTTGATTTGATTTTATGTGCAGAGGAGGAAGTGAGCTTTTGAATGCAGTTCTCTCCTTGGTATGCCTGCTGCAACTGAAGCTGCGGCTACAGGTGGCCCGTGAGAGGGGGGCATGGAGCAGGTTCCTTCCAAGAAGAGGCAGAGATTGGTGAGGCTGCTGTCTAACTGGGGACCAGAAGTTTACACCAGAGTGGTACTTGGACTGACATCTCAGTGGTAAATGCAAATAAATTAGCTAAGTACGCCTGCATGAAATTTTCCTGCTGAAAAACTCATTCTATAAAAGCATTTAGACTGTATTCTTTATTGTCAGCTAATCCAGCCCAAACTCATTAAATGGCAGTGTGTGGGTTACTCGCTGTCAGTGAAATTATCAAAAGCATTTTTCAGCTGATGCACTGGGAAAGCATGTGCTTCAATGCCAACTAAAACAATAACGAGGAAATGTTATGATCAGACTTGACCAAATGACCTTTCCCATTTTAGATTAGTTCTTAATTTCAGCACAAGGGTCATCCTGTGAGAATAGTTACAATAAGTCACTGCTCACCTCTCACATGAAAAAGAAGTGACTTATTAGAAATCTCACTGTACTCATTGCAGTTAATGAGATGTGGAAAGCTTTATAATTTGATTTGCTGGACCATATGCTGTAAAGGGATACTGCTGATTTCATTCCTCCACATTTAATTTAAGCAGTATGCAATGGCTTCTTCGTATGGCTACTTATATAATAAAAATTAACTTGGAGTATAAAAAAAATAGACCATTGTGGGGTTTATTACTCTATGTGGTTGAGTTTCAAGTGTTTTTCATTGAAACATCTGTAAGTAATGTGTAGGTCTAATTTTAAATCCTGGCAAATATTTTCCATTTAACATTTGGTTTTACTGACAGACTTGGAGTGGTGGTTTTCAGAGCTTGTCAGTAACAGATACGTATTTTCAAAGATAAACAGTTTTTTAATTGAAGATAACTGTAACCCAATACCTGCTTTTCCTACCCCTCTTATATTTTAGTGGTTACAAGGAGCAACACAGACACTCATCCCCTATCCCCCAGACCCTGGCCATGGCAGCGGCCATGGCAGCAGCCTTGCGGTGGTGCGGGCTGTCCCTTGTGGGCTGTCCCAGGCACGTGGAGCCACTTGGGGCCACACAGCATCTGGAGGCTGAGTGCGGCCCGAGGCATGGGCTCACCAACCCAAGGGACAAGGTGGCAGTCGTGAACTCCCTAAGGCTGTCTCTTTCAGAGATGTCCCTGCAGGTATTTTGCAGGAAAAGTTACCCCTGGAGGGTGGATATGGGCCCCAGGCGGGGCTTGGCCGCCCGCCGCCACTCATCAGCACGCGCTGCGCTCTCGGGGCCAAGTGTGCTCGCTAGCACCGCAGTGTCTCACCATCACAGCCTTACTCCAGGTTATTTGAGTTTCGGCTGCAGACAAAATGAAACAGCTCACACAGGCAGGCTGGCTGCACGGCCCATAAAAATGGAAACTGCGCTGCCTCGTCAGCGGGCGTCGCCTGGCCCGGCGGGGCCTGCGCTCCTGGTGCTTCGTGTGAGAGCCAGGGCCGCGGCTGCACTAAAGGCGGTGGTGGAAATACCCAGTGTGAGGCAATGAAAGGTCAGTTTGGAAGTAAATGTTAAGATCATTTTCAAAAAGAAGTCCTGAAGGGCTAGAAATGTGGGAGAGTCACTGGTTTCACCTGAAAAAAAATGCCACAGCATTATTCGCAATTAGTGCCACAATGCCCACAATCACTAAATACAAAGACTGTGGGTGCTTTAATCTAACTTGTTGGTAAAACTTGAGATCAAGCCAAGAAATCTTGAGTATTTGCTGCCCTGAGGCAGGCCATGGCCATGCAGCATGGCAGGGTTCCATCAGCCACTGAAACACCATTTTGGGAGGCAGAGGGACAGCACTTGTGTGTGTCCCCCCACTCTGTCACTCCCTCTCTCTACTTTTTACTGTTTCCTTGTCATGATTTTGCAAACAAGTTTAATCCTGCTTTCATTGAGAAGTAATAATAGTTATAATACATTATTCCCTTCAGACCCAGGCTGATGTCTTACTGAACTCCGAACTGCAGCAGCAGAAAGTGGGATTTTGGTGCAGGGGCATTAGCCATGGCATGGATCCATGGTGTGGGATGCTGTTGGGAGGCCAGGGAGGGGCACTGTGGCAGCCAGCAGGAGCACAGGGACCTCCAGGCTCCTGCAGCCCTGTGCTGAGCCTCCAGGAAAGAGTGTCAATGTTACCTAATTTAACAGCTTTTCATTTAGAGAGGAAAACATGTCTTCCCTACCAAAGACAGCCCATTTAATTTAATTTGGAAACTGCCTTTAATGCTTTGCGGTGGTCTGTGGTATGGGTTCCACAGCTGAACTGAAGGTGTGGGCTTGAGCCAGCCCTCTGTGCCTCCTGAGTCTGAGCCTTCTTGGTAGAGACCCTGACAGGGATTGAATCGCAGGCCCTTCATGAGTTGACCTCCACATTAAAAAATAATCGCAAAAACAGGTTTCGATTTTAACACGAAAATGTTTCTGTTTTCTTCCACCAGAAGTTCTGAAATGCTTCTGAGGAGGCTGGTGATAGCCATAATCTCAGCCACAGTGATTTCTCTAAACACTGAGAGAAACTGCAGCTTTACTGAATATAGTGTCTGTTTTAAATGGCTGGTGGTTCACTTGGTTTTAATATGAGTACAAACACAGAAGCAAGTAAAATCTAATGAATGTGCTTAGAAGATTTTGTTTGGATACCCCACAGCAACCATGGTTTATACTGAAAGGGAAAAGATTTCTTTATAGCCACGTCTGCAGTAGCCAGAAATTTAATTTTGTTCCACAACTTATTTTATTGCATTTTTAATTTTCTTTTGCATTACCCTGACCCTTTTCTATAGCTTTTGACGCCTGGTGCTTAATTACTTATCATTAGCAATGTACATGGGGGCCTTCCTGCATATTTATAAATGTGATCATTAGTACATGGGAAGACAAAGACTTCTTTAAGACCATCATTAGTTATTCTGTTTTCATAGAAATGTTCATTAGAGAAACTACCCACCTGGTTAAATAATTATAATTAAGAATTGGTAATCTCCTTTGCATTTTTAACTTGATCTTCAGGATGCATGTGCATAGCTAAAGGAGCCTTGTTTGGGCATCTTACTATCTTTTGTTTTTGATATGAATTGTCAAGCAGATTTAAATTATGTGTTTTGGAACTGTGCACCCTATAGAATGATTTATGGAAAGATAGGTTATTAAAAAAAAAAGGCAGAAAGAAAGAAATCAACCCTGCAATTATCTCTGAATTCATTAACTGTGCACTAGCAGCAAGAGGTTGTGTAAGCCATTTACTGTAATGCACAGTATGGAGTTAAAACAAAATGTCACTAGAGCCTGATTTCCCTTTGCTATCTGTAGTACTCACTGCAGACACCCAGGCTGTGGGAGAATGCTTGCAGAAAGGGATCATTTCCATGTCAGGTTCTGGTGTTACTGGGGAATGCCAACAATAGCTGTGATGGTGTTGGTAGTCCTGCTCCCAGCCATTGTGGGGAGCTGCCAGGAAGCCCGTCCGAGATGTGTGCGCCTGCCCCTCTGCTGCACCTGCGGAGGGGGGAGAGCATCACCCCACCATGCCCACCGTGGGGCACAGGGAGGCCTCACCTCTCAGACACCAAGGCTATAGGAAGAGCTTGTCAGTGGCATAAATATCATCTGTAAACAATTAAGCAGCTACTGCTCATTCAGGGCAGTTCTGAGAAGCAAAGGAAGTCTGCAATCAGTTATATCTCCAATTACCATAAAAATATATTAGCCATTCATTCATTTATTAATGATTCATCAGTTAACCACACATAATGAGCAAATAATTAGCAATGCTGTACGGTTGCCAAAATTGAAGAAGTGTTGGCATTTTAAAGATGAAAGGTTGCATTTATGTAAAAAGTCGGGTGGTGATAAAGTTAATACAGAAGATAATTATAAAAGTGGCTGTCCTATTTTAGAGGCTGAGGTCCCGCAAAACTTGCCTAATTGAACCAAAATTAATATTCTTCAAAAGCACGCATGTTACTGGTTCCTCGCCGCTGCATTTAGTAGGAGATCTCCCTTCAGTAAGGTACATCACACAATACAAGTTAATAAAATGCCAGACAGCAAGACTGCGTTCTTTGTTTGCTCTGTTCAGGGCCTTGTGGAAAACAATAAATTGCATTCATGTCAGCCGAGGCCCATCCCTTTGCTAATTACCGTTTGGTGCTGAAATGACTTCTGTGAAATTGGGAGCATGAAGAAACACACAGCCATACAAGGGAGGCTTTTCAGGCAGCGGCAGTAAATGTGAGATAGGCCTTAGGCACACAGATGTTGAAACAGTGAATTCCCCTACAGATTACACTAATGGAAACCCTGTCAGCGTAAGTCAAATCTGGGGTCTGTGGTCAAAATCTAATTAATGTTCCTGTACTTAAAAAGAATATGAATGCCTGGAGGTGATGGAGAGCACATAAGAAACTTGCTTGTTTGTAAAATTGCTGGTGTGGATGGCAACTGCCACCGAGCCCTTCCTTAGGAGGTAACACCTGCCACAGGAGCTGCTTGCACGGCTTGCTGCTTGGTGCGAGCCTGTGGGCACTGGGCTCAACCCCTCTTGCGAGTCCCACCCAAAAATGGCTCTTGGCAGCTGCCCACAGGGAATGTGGGTAGGCACCGCTGTCATTGAACGCCTTCTCTTCGTTCGGAATGGCTGCCCAGAGTCAGCAATGCTGTTTAGGAAGTACCTGTAGCTGAGGACATAAGAAAGGACCAGCTCCTCTTTGTGTAAAAACAAAGGCTTGGCCATCTATGTTGAGCTTGAGGACATTGCCGGGGCTCTTACAGCGCTTTCACAGCTGCACTGTGCATGGCCTGTGCAATAACAGAGGAAATGAATTTATAATGCAACAATCTCTTCATTTTCACAAGCACAAAAATTCCGCTAAATACTTAAAATAACACTCAGAGTGGGACAGACCTTAAATTTTGAATAAATTAAATCCTAATCCAGTGTGTTGCTGAAACAAGCATGTTATTAAAGAAATAAATTTGAAACAGCAAGTGGTTTGAGAATTTTGGATTTAATTATTTAAATCTGCTTAAGATAACTCTGTAGCACTGTGTTTGGGTTTCCTGTTGAGAGCATGTTTTCTGGGAAAGGTATTCCACTCAGTGCCTTGGAAATATTAACTTTCTCATGCAACAGTGGTTAAGCAGTAGAGACAAATAATTATTGTAATAAGCAAGATATTTTATGGCAACTTGGTGGTAGTTCTTGGATGGAGCCTGTCATGAAAACTGTACAGAGCCAATTGTGTTTGGAGAGATCAACACTCTCCTTGGCTAAATGGCACATGGAGTGTAGCTCCAAACGCTCTTCAGGTAAAAAGTGATTCCCTTAGTAATGTTACCTACTCAGCTATGACCAATAAAATCTGAACCAGCGGATTTGCAATTTTAAGCTTATTTGAAGTATTATATATGTTTTTTATTAGGTAAGTATTGCAAATCAGACTTTGGTCATTACTGATTGCTATACTTTATTGAAAAACTACTACTTCATCTTTAGGATATAAGATTATCTCTTAATGCAGCATAGATGGCAAAATCTATCTTGTCTTTTGTGAGGCCATAACAGAAGCTTCCTGGATCCCAACAAAAAATGTATTTAAGATGACTCGAGCTGCACAAAACCAAGCAGAGGGATGAGAACCAGAGAGGTGTTCCTCATCCCCAGCCACAACCCAGGCATGTGGGAATTCAGCTTCCCCAGCCAGGAGTGAATAGGGGAAAAACCTCCAGCTCTGAGTCATATTTCCTTCCCCTGGGCTTATGCTGGGACAGAGGGATATAGCCATGCTGCATGCTGGCTCAGTCTCACCACTTGGCTTGGCTCCTGCAGTGCAAGCGCACTGCACATATTCTGTGAAGATCAGGAAATGCGGTTTTGTGCTGAATATCCTCAAAAGTAATCATTTATGTCTTCAAGGCAGAATGCTCATCTTAGCCATTTTCTTTTGGTATGTTCTCTGCATTGTCTGTTTGCAGTACAGCTCTTGCAGGGGGTTACATGCTAGTTTGGGAACCAGACTGTTGCTGAGTATTGCCAACACTCACTCTGTCAGTCATGTCAGCCCCTGGTGGCTCAAGTGCCACTCTCAGTCACAGGGATGAAGCCTTTTTGTTTTCCTAATGCCACTGAGGTTGCATTGATGTTACTGAATTTGTCCCTTCTGTCATGCCTATGAGTGAGGTCTTACGACAGTGTTCAGATTTCAAACCAAAATTTGTGGGGATAAAAAAAGGGCAACTCCATTCTTGATATTAATCAAGCTAAATGGTTCAGCTGCTCCTCAGCGGTCTGATGGTCAACACAGCCATGTCGTTGTCTGATTGCAAGGGCACCAACTGACACTCAGGAGCTGGTGCTCAGTTCAACTCTGCGTTCTCTAAAATTCACAGCATGTCTGAGGATGCTGTTCAACCAAACCCCAAATGATTTGCCTGGTTGGCCTCATTCAAGCATGCTCACTGATCTACCTAATGATAATGAGCAATGTTTTCTTTTATAATTTTTTTATTATTATTTTCAAGAAAAGGTCCTACGAATACTTTTTTTCATAAGTGGTAATGTCTATGTTTATGTGTTACATGAGGCAGATGTTGATTTAAAGCTTACTTCTTGCTAAAGATATTTTTCAGTCCACTGAAAGGGGTTGATTAGTGTCCCCTAGCTGAACCATTTTTTCTCTCTGTTGCTTTGACCCATTGATTTAATTAAGGGCTAATAAAGAAGGGCTGAAAGATTGTTTAAAATCCTTTTTCTTTTTTTCTTCACAGATCTGACCTATGCTGGTCTGTCAGTGCAATTTGACTTGCACATGCCCCCTTTAATATGTGAGCACACTGCTACAGAGTTTGTCTTCTTTAGAGCCAGTTGGTTTTTTCCCTCAATGATAGGTCAGATTTAATTTTGATTTTAACCAAAGCAAATGCTTTCCTGGAGACCTTCTACTTCAGTGAAAACAAGTAATGAAAAAATAACCAAAACAAGTCACAGTATCAAAAGGAAAGACCTCAGAAAGCTTAGTGGTGACCCTTTCTTTCTCTGTTTCTTTTCCCATCCTCCTCTTGCCAGCATGGAGACAGAGAAAGAGAAATGAAAACTCAGGGTTTGTTTTTCAATTAAGTAACAAGAATGACTCAAAGTTTAGGAAACGTGGTGGGGTTTTTATTTAAAATCCTTGCTACTTTTCAACTTTGTGTCTTGCCTAGGTCTGTGTTAATGCTCAAAAAAATACTTCACAGTACTTGTCATACTGCCAGACTCCTGTTTTCCTTTCCCTTCTACTCCCACCAGCTCTGCAATTTGCTACTCTAGGATGAGAAGAGCTGTTCCCAGCATGCTAATTTTGCCACTGAGCAGGCTTATCTGTATCTTGTAAAAAGGAGATTACCATGAATATGCACCCTCACCACAGTCTGCTTCTGTGGTAGGAGAGGACTTCTGGTACTCCTCAGTGCTATCCCTGCTGATTGCAATGATGGTCTTCAGAAGAATAAAAAAGGAAGAAAAGCCCCAGCTCTAACTTCAAGGAATGGCTCAGTGCGCTATTGATGGCTTGAAAGGACAGCATTGCTATCCACAGTGGCAGTTTGTGTCTATGAACCTTCCTAGATGGCTCTCCTGCTCAGATTTCTGTGCTGCAGCTCATTAGCACAGGAGCTGCCTGTGGGACTGCGGCAGGTTTGTAGTACAGCAGGATGTGCACTAAAATAAAAATCCAGTTAGGAGTGGTGTTATCCCAGTGCTGCCTGGGCACTGGCAATTAAACCTGGATGAGAAAAAGACACCTGGACTTTGGGACTCGTGGGATGAACATACTGCTTGCTGAAGGCTGTCCCTGCCCAGGAAAGCACTAAACAGGTGTATAAATCCTACTGTGTTCAGTGGGATTTAGGCACCTGCTTAAACTTAAGTGCTTGTTTAGAGAGTTTCCTGAATGAAAGCCTGACAATTGTGCCCAAGAGTAACTTTTAAATTAGTTTTAATTTGCTCATCATAACCAGCTGTCATGAGTGTGGGTAAAAAAAAGGGTTTGATTCTGGAAACATGAAAGACTTCCCAGGCCCTTGGCTTTTATGTAAGCACCTTTGCTGGATGGCCAGTATGCTGCTGAGCTGAAGCAGCCCTGCTTTTATTGTGTATTGCTCTGTGGTCCCACTGGGGCTGCAGTGCCAGCCCAGCAAACTGCCCTGCCAGCAGTTGACACCACCCACCTGCACCTCACTAGCAGGGCCCCATCAGAGGCAATCTGCAGGCTGCAGCAGAGGAGGAGAAAGTCCATGCTGTATTTAGTAGGTGAGTGCAAATGAAGGTTAGAGGAATGAGAGACGGGGAAGAGGAGATTTGTGTCCAAGAGGAAGAGTCGACTGAACCTCCCATTTGGAAACATAGCAGTCCTTTTGTGCCACAGGAATCAGAAAGTTCCTCAAGCTTTTTCTTTTAGGATTTTCTCCCCACTCTATAGTCCCTTCCTTGTTACAATAGAGTTTGAGGATAAACTTGACAATAATGTTATATTTGCACCAATCAGTGTCAAAGGAAAAACAAAATCCAGCAAAATCAAATTACTACTTAATTCTGTATGTGCACATGTTTATATGCATCATCTATTTAAGACAAGCAGGACTGCCCATGTAGCTGAGAGTTATTTTATTTTTTTCTTTAAATATGTGGTTAATTATTCAATGGATGATACCACTGCTGTGTACTCAGAAAGACTACATTTGCAATTAAAACATTTTAAAGGCTTTCTTTTGTAGAGTCCTTAGGTAATTAAGCTGAAGTGCCAGAACATTTCATATATAAATGTACTGGAGCAGTGGTAGCTGATGTAGTAGTTAAGGTCAGGTAGAAACCAACCTTGCATTTAGAGTCTTTTTTCCAGTATCTCAGTTGAAACCTCCCTAAATCTAAATTAATCTTCCAGAAATGTATGGGAAATTTGGTTTATGAGGGGAAAAAAAGGTCTTGCATTATTACCGTAGTCTATCAGTCTTCCCTCAGCGTGACTCCATTCATTTTGCAATGCGTGGCTGTTCAGCATTGGCACAGCTGAACTTCAGAAGACTTTTGCTGAAACAAAGCATATCATGGGAACATTGGGTGCCTCCACCAAGGCAGGAGCAGAAACTCAGCCCTGCCTGGCTGTAGCACAGGGGGCTGGGGGCAGGCGTAGGGAAAGTCTTTGTGTGGCCCTCAGCAAGGGACTTGCATAATGCTCAAGGTGCCAGTGACAAAACTGGGGGCAAACTTGGCTTCACTTCTGTGTCTTGCTGCAGTGGTCTGTTCCCCGCCCCAAAACCCTGCTTGGGCTACAGCTTCCCTCTTTGCCTCCTGAAGCCATTCCCTCCCTTGCAGTCTTGCTTCCCCTCCTCCTTGCCAAGTACACTGACTCCAGCCTGATCTGAAAGTTAATTTTAACAAATAACATCTTGCGCCAAGCCAAGTTAGGATCTGGAGATAGGACACGCTGTGGGAAGGGAGCAGGGTGGGGTGGAAGGGAGCATGAACACAGCCTTGTAATATGTGTGAGAGCTAATGCTCTCTGAGCAATCGAGTGCTTATTATTATTTCTCTTGGATAGGTCACCTGGGAGTGGAGGAATTTTTCATTATAAATTAAAAAGAAATCTTTTATAATGCTCATTTCTGAAGGAAAAAAAAACCCCTACCTCATCATGGAAGCAATTAGATGGAGGACACATTGAAAGGAGTGATTAGTTGTTAATTTTTGAGCTGTTGGCCCTGACAGAGGGGGTTTTTTGTCAAGGATTTCTTTTAAAGGTGTCTTTCATATGCCTATAGTCCAAGGTTACTTCTCATTCAATAGCAATTACCATATGTCCATTACATGCTGAAGACTGCTTGAGGTGGATGCAGTGGTCCTCATCAGAGCATGTGTCAAGTCAAAGTGCCAGCTGTGTGAGCCACGGGATAATTGTTCCTATCTGTTCTCTTTTCCAAGTCCCAGTAAATGTTCTAGGGAGTAACTTCCCCCTTCCTTGATGCAACCTGAAAGTGGAGCCCTCCAGTTTGCATTTCAGGTTCCAAGTCAACCGTGTCAAGATTTGAACAAGAACCAAGGAGGATGATGGGTCAGATGTAAGTAAGAAGTAAAACTACTGTTGAAATAGGTTTCCTTTCTTTCTGCCCATCAGATTACAAACCTTAGCCCCACCATCACTTAAAAACTAATCTGTAACAGCAAACCCTGCATAACTGTTCTATTGTATGGAAACCAACTAACCAGACACCACAATACAAAAAAATACACACATTGTACCTCAGAAAAATATGGGGCTGAAAACACAGGAAAAATGTAGTCTTGTTAAAATATGGACACGGTCCAGTAATAGAATGAGTAGGGAAACTTGAATAGATCAGAGTCAAAAAACACTCTGCTTAATTCTTGAGGTTTTTTATTTGCCATTCAGCTTACATCAGTGTTAACATCTACTGAGAAATGCAGCCATTTACAATTTGCAGTTCAATGTGTTACTTTAATTAGTATGAAAATTAAAGGGCAACTATAGGCCAATGTGAATGATTATGGAAATACATGTGCATCACATGCTATGCTCTCATTTAATTAATCGTCTTGTAAACTATATCAAGCACTTTAAGTCAGTTGCTGAGTATAACAGCTCTATTTTAAATAACCACTTAATACTTAACAGGATGTGGAGAAAACACTAGCACACGACTGCTTCTCAAGTTTCAGTGTCTGAGATTTTTTTAAAGCTGACCGAAGTCAACCCAAAGAATGTTTAACACCCTGTGTCTGCACACAAGAAACTCTGTGATGTACAGACATTCAATTACATTTTTAAAAAAGTGAGAAACATTTTGCAAAATAGTGACTTTAGAAAACTAATTGGCAGCAGCAAACTTGAGAGTCAAAAGCCAAAAGCTAGAGGGACTTTTTACTACAGTAAATCTAGTCAAGGAAAATTAAAATAAAAGCATCTTTGTTTCTCAGTCAAATAAGCTGATTAAGAAATAAAACATTTTAACATGCTTTAAATGCAGCATTAATTATTTATATGTAAAAAAATTAAAGCCAGGTTCCATGAATTACACTTTGTGTGTGTGAATTGAATGTTACGGGAATACTAATCCTTTTACATTCATGCCTTACTTCATTAGTCGAAACTAAATATTAAGGGCTCTATTCATTCAAAAAATTCTTATGCATTCAAGTCACACCTTTTCTGTGGCCTTTTTTTTTTTTTTCAAGAGTATAATTTACAGCACTGATTTTTAGGTATGATTCAGACAAATCTATGTACTTCTACAGGATGGCCTCTAGTAGTAAACAGATATGTTTACAAAAGGCCATGGATACAGTGGTGGGTCTTGCTTGTCATTGGTGAAAAAGTCCAGAGTAAGTCATATTGTATGGTCTCAAAGCTGGTGTAACATAGGAATTCAGATGCATTACTAGCAGGGAAGCTCTGAAATCTCTGAACATTTTTTCCTAAAGATTGGTTAATAAACAATTCCCCCCCCCCCCCCCCCCCCCCCCCCCCCCCCCCCCCCCCACCCCACCCCCAATTTATTGTTTCCAGTGACTGGACAGTGCTTTCTTCAGGTGAATGAAGAAAAAAGGTGATTTATTAATGCAGATGTGTTCAGGGATATATTTTTCTATTTTCCATATATGTCCATTTTAGCAGTGGTGTCTCCCATACTTGGCTCCTGGGGGGGAAGAGTCCATCCACTAAAGCTGCACTGATCTGTGGGATGTGGTTAAACACCCACTGGGACTGAAGCTGGGATCATCAAAGTCGATTGTCTGCATTTTTTTGAAAGCAGACCCAGGAGTTCAGGAGCTTGTGCATTAATTAATTGTTTTGCTAACACTTATGTGAAAAGAAATAAGAATTGAACTCTGGTTTGTTTCAGCTTCTTTCCATGGCTGTTTTGTTGTTGCTGTTTCTTACTGACTGAAGAGAGGAACAGGTAGAACTGTGCAATGATGATCATGTTGAACTTTCAAAATAATTAGAAGATTCACTTAACATTAAAGTAATAAGTTTAAAGGAGAAGGGTGTTGGGGGGGGAGAGAGGGAGAAAGGGGAGGGGGAGGTGGGGTGGAAAGCAAGAAATTATAAGAAAAGGGTTGCCCAGAAGCTTGCAAATTGTCAGCTGGCTGAATTTAAATAAACTTTTGGGAAACAAAATATTGGGAAGTAGGACAAGGTGTCAGATGGTTGGGTAAGATTGATGTATTTAATAGTTTAGTTAATATGGATCAACATCTGCCTTTAGTTACATCTGCACAACCCCCTGACTTCAGCAGTGTTGTACTTTTGCAACCAAGTTTGGACTGATGTTTTTAAATGGGCCCCAGTGCAGAATATCTGCAGAGAGCTTGCAGTGCTCAGTGCTGGTGTAATCAGGCAGCTCTGGAGAGAAGAGGTAATACAATATGTTATTGTTTCTCCTGTAATTTTTAAAATACATTGAGGAGTAATATATTTTTTATAATAGGGTGCTCCCTGTCTCTTTAAGCAACTGTCAGATGTAGGATGTCCTCGTGCCAGAATGCTACAGTCTGCTCCCTCTGTGCAATTGTTAATTAAATCCATCCCTTATTGTAGAGCCTGCCTAGTCTCTTACCCATTCTGCTTATCTGTGATACCAGATGATGCTCAGTAATTCATGGCCAACCTGCTCCCACCTTCAATAGGGCCTCCTGTGCACTGACCTTAACCAGCTTCACCTTTTCATTATTCCCAAGGAGAACAGAGCCCTGAAGGTAACAGTTTTATCAACTTTTCCTGTTGACCAGATGACGGTTCAGTGATAAATAAATGGACTGTGCTTGAGCTGGAGGCCTCCCACACGCCATCACTCCCTGTCCTCTGGCTCCCGCTGCCTGCCCAGGCACAGAGCTGTGCATGGAGAGGGGACTGTCCTCGAAAGGCACCGCAGGCTGTGCTGCTGCTGGCAGGCAAAAACCGCCTTTGCCTATCCAGGTACCGCTACTCTGCTACTCACCGTATCAGCTGAAAAGTTTCTCTGCTTGCTATTGGGCTATGCCACCTGAAAATCTCTTTTCTCCAGTGGTAAGGCTGATATGGAGGAGCTGGTAGGAATATTTTCATAGCTGACAAGCTGTTTCCCACGAACAGTGTCGAAGATTTAAAAGCCACTTCTGCAAATAGGACTTCCTGGCAAATACAGTCTAAGCAAATCTTCCATTATTACCACATGACTAGAAACACTCCTAGATTTCTCCTAAAAATGGGTACTGTACCAGCAGAAAGCAATATTCTGTTGGCCTGTACATTGCCTCAAGGGTATTTACTATGGTAATAAGATCAGTAATTCATCTCCTAAAATCGCTGGGAGTACAAATGCTTATTTAAGTAGATAGTATCTTGATTACAATTGAGCCAGGAGAGTTCTTAAAGCTGCCTGTTTAGGCTACAGACCTTTTAAAGGCAAAGGGCTGGTAAGCACAAAAACATCATGTTTCATAGCTACCTTACATTTTCAACAATTCACAGTAGATGCACAGCACATCCCTTGAAAAAATGGGCATGTACAAATAAGTCAGGGAATTATGCCAGTTGAGTGTTTTATTTCCTTTTTCTTTCCGTAGAACTGTAAAGAAAAGAGAGATAAATCTCCCTCCATATCTAAATGGTTGGTTAGAACAAAGGGAACAGAGAGAAAGCCATGCTCTAACAGCATACAGGGCCATTTGAACCCCATTGTCCTGGGAGATGCAGTACCAACATCAGTTGAGAGACTCTGCAGGCCAGTGTTGGAGAAGTATCCTGTGTTCTTGAGACTCTTGCAGCCTACTGCTTGCTAGCTCACAAACTCAGCAGGCTTCTTCTTTGGAAGTCCTGGAGGTAGAAGCTGCCAGTCTTGCTCAGCTGCTTTTGTTTGTTTACAAATCTGATCAAGAGAAACCATGAGCTTATGACAAAGGCATAGAAATGAAAGTTAAAAGATGCAGTTTCTAATCCTGAACTCTGTCACAGGAAGTGTTCACAGAAAGGATGATACAATTTAGAGATTCAGAGATCCATCTAATTTGTTTATTTGAGGAAAAACACAGATTTCTGAGAATCCAAAACAGTGCCCAGTAAAGTCTCAGGTGGTCCATAGTATTTCACATTGGTGATGTGGCATTGAAGGTGAATCACAGAAGAACAGAGCTAGAAGTTGCTAAAACAGATGTTCTCTAGTTTGCCAGGAAGTCTGAGCCCTTAATGAGGACATGCAATTGAAATGGAAAGCATTAGCAGTTTCCCTGCCAAATGTTGTTCTGTACTTTAAATTCATCTATACTGCTCCTTCTTTGCACAGTTATTAAGCTGAATATCACTGAGGTGTGTGCATATTTGATGAGAGAAATAGTTGTGCTCTTTATATATTTCAGAAATTAAGGATTTTTCAGCAGGCACGATTCTGCCTTATGAGCCAGAATTTTCCCTCTAATTTTTTCTGCAGTCATGGAGCATAAACATTTGAAATAATTTTCACCAGCTTGATCACTGTTGTCAGACAGAGTACAAATGCTAATGAAACTAATAATTTTTGCTGAAGTTCTCTAGATTCCACCAGAATGTATGGAATTGTCTTTCATTAGTTAACAGTGCTTAACACTTATGTAGCAATTTCCATCCTCAGTGACAAGCTTATTAATCAATGCAACACCTCTGAAAGTAGCATTGCTATGTATTCCTATTAGAGTGTGAAATTTAAAATGTATGGATGTGCTCTGAATTGTTGGTCAAATAGCTGAAGAAATCTCAGTTTCGAATTTGTACGTTTGTGGTTTCTGTCCCCTGATTAGACCAGACTCCTTTGACACACAGACCCCTTTATGCCTTTAATAGATCAAGCTCCAGTGGGTTTAGAGCCACACATCAGCATGGCTGTACTCTGACTTTGAAATGTGGCGATAACAGAAACGTTTTCTATAATTGCTGCCTGGAGGACCTGAGATGGGGATACAGCACACTGCTGTGATTTGCTCTTTGCAGCTTTGTTAAGAGTCGAAGGAGCTGGAATGTGTGTTTCCAATGCACAGTAAAGAGGGTTGTGTTAAATGACCAATGCCTTTTTTCATGCTAATAGGTGTGACCCTGTTAGGCTAACAAAGAAGTCAATCCTGACATAGTGATGATAATTTTGTCTAGAGTGAAATCCATAGGATTCCTTCACCTCTCTTCAATGCCTGCTCTTACAGGACGCTTATGGTACTGCTGATCGGCTCTCCTTGCAACCAAGAAAGTGTCAGATGAGAGTGTTTTCTGCTTGCTACAACCTAGGAAAAAAGAAGTATTTCTATCCAATAGGTTTGGTTTGGGAAATGAGTTCTGCTGAATGTTGCCAGCTCTGCAGAAGCCACCAGGCAAGTGCAGTGAAAACGGCCTCCTATAAAGGGTGTAACAAAAGATGAACCATTTCCATTGGTGACTAGAGGCATATCAATAAAAGTCAACTCCTGCATATATCAAGTAACTGATAGTTAGTTTGAAAGCTTTTTCACTTCCCTGTTAGTACTATCCAACTGCAATAAAACACATGGATTTCTCTGCTACCCTTGCAGATACTTCCCCCTGCCCCGCTTCCCCCCATACTGCATGTAAGAAGAGCTTCAAGAGTTTTTTAAAAAGAGTACAGGGAATTTTTGGTTTTAAGTAGCCCAGTCCATTGCTTTTAAAAGTGCAAATGTCTAAACTGTAGCAGGAGGGGAATATTTCATTGCTTCGCTCTGTTGGTAGGCAGCCTGTGAGGCTGTCAGCCGCCAGGTTTGAATCAGCCTGCTCAGGGGTGAGAGCCCTGATGTGCCCTGTCAGCCAGGAAAGGAGCTTTTGGGATGTCTGAAGAGAAGACTTCAGATGACAAGAGCTACCTAAAAATTCACTCCTCTGGCAAGTCCAGCAAGCATCATCCCCATGCTGGGTACCCTTGACAGGACAGAGCAGGGCTGTGGGCCAGGCAGCGCAGACTCTCACACACCTATGCAAGGCATAGGCTGCAGTCCCATTCTCACTGTCTCTTCAATAAGTAAATTACTTGGTACTGCCCATGGTTTGGGGTTGAGGTTTGTAGCTGCTTCTGTTCCTCATGGATGTTGAGTCTGGCCCCTCAGGGCATCTGGTGTTTGGTCTTGTGCTGTTAATAGGAAACAATTGCTCCTGTGGAAAAGGATTCTATTTTGAGGATTTGTGCATCCAGACGTTGTGAAACATTCATATCTAAAAGCAATACATGAGGCTTTTATGAGTTTGTATGAAAAGTGTTTTATGAGTTTTTATGACCAAACCTGTATCTGTTTCATTGCCTCATGCTCGTGGAAGTCTTGTGTCAGCTGTGGGGAGTCTACAAACCTAGGAGAAGTCAAGGGCCTTCTAGAAACTCTTTCTGAGTTTAGTTTTATATTTAGATGCTGTTCCTTCCCATAAGAGAAGGAAATTCAGGTTCATGAGACTTCAAGACTTGGGAAAGGATGTAGAAAATACCAAGGTTGATCTGCTTTGTCCAAACACAGACTGTTTGGAAATTGGTCCCAGCTACAAGGCTTGAATTTGGACCTAGGTCCAAATAGTCCTTAATTCAAAGGTGAGACATTTATCCTACTGATGTCAATGTAATTTCTTAACTGGATTAGAGTCTATGCTGTGTTTAAAACCACAGATTTTTAGTTTGACCTATAGGTAACATAAAGAT
Source organism: Cettia cetti (assembly GCA_013401135.1). NCBI lineage: Eukaryota > Metazoa > Chordata > Aves > Passeriformes > Sylviidae > Cettia > Cettia cetti. Next base: position 4,210 of record VZUI01015104.1, on the reverse strand, counting down.
AGATATTAACTGGGAAGTCTAAATTTCTGGAAGTCTCTCTCAGTAGTTCTTATTAAATTCACTACTATAGCATAATGTAGCTTTCTGTACTAATCATAGCACTGCTGTACTTGGGCATGGCACATCAAAGGGGTTACCTGGCTCTCGTAGCAGAATCCTCCTTAGATTCACTCACTCTAGGGACCCACACCAGATTTCCCCGGTTCTGCACACAGGCCAGATTTTCAGCTCCCTTTTAATCTTTGACAATTTGAATTTATATGGAAAACTTACAGGTGACAGTCCGGCTATGTTGAGACAAGTAGGATAGAAACCATGTCAGAACAGTCCCTGAAAGTCCTACGATGTGCTTAAAGCGTTTCAAGAGAACCCTTGATCCAAAGTATCAAAGGGTTACAGTAAGATCAAGAAGAATTAAAACTGATGGTGTGCCAGAAATCACGTGCAGCACAAGGTCATTACTCACCCTCGTTAAAGTGGTCTCAGTACTGTGGCCTGATCTGAAGCTTAATTGAAAAGTTTCAAATCATGCATTATAACGAAGACAAGACAGCCACTGCCCATTCCACGACCCCTGCTAAAAAAGGCAGATCAGTAATAGGGAAGAAATCTAAGCAATTGCTTGAGGATAATCAAGGCCTAATGAGATATCCACTTCACTCTTTCAAAGGTGAAGGAACCTCTTCCTGGTGCTGGAGAGAATGCAAAGGCTGATGTGAGTAGGTTCCTGCATCTAGAGAACAAGCCATCTGGCCAGAGTAGTCACCATCCTTGGCAGCAAAGGGAATACTGAGGGGGACACAATATCCATGGTGCAGGTCTGCAGCTGTACAAAAGGTTAGGGCTATGGCCAGGCAAACCTCTTTCTCAGCTGCCATCTTTTACAATCATTTTCTGTTACCCCACACCTTGGCCCAAAGTGATCAAAAGGAGCTCGTCAGGTCTAAATTATTAGTTGTGTTAAGAGAACAAAAGAGAGCAGCATAGGAGGAGATATGTGATTGCTGATGTTATCAATTTTCCCTAAAAATTCACGAAACCCCCAAAATTCGTTGATGTTCAATGTAAGTGTGATAACAAACTGCAAGTCACAATTACCCAAAGAAATCAAGTATCTAAGTATCTCCTTGCCATCTTCCTTGCCATCTTCCTCTTTTTTTTTTTTTTTTTTTTTTTTTGTTTTGTTTTGTTTTGTTTGTTCTATTATCTGTTGTAGCAGAGAGGTCAGGGCCCAGATCCACATGATTATCTCCACATCCAGCTGCCAAGTTGTGAAAGCTACTCTTCCTGGGCTACTGCTTGGGCAGCCATACTAAGGGGTTTGCATATGCCTTTGCCCAATGAGCAGTTAGAATGTGGAATCATCTTCCAGTCTGCAGAAGCCAAATGATTTTTCAGCTTTTATAAATAGCCATTTTAGCCAATTTTAACCCATATCTGTAGGACATCTTTTTGTCAAGAGAGGATATCTCTCCAGATTCATATCTGTTTGCTGAGCATGTTTGCTTGCCGTTTCTAATCGCTCCTGTTTTGATAAGATCTCCCTCCTGTCTTGAAATACACTAGCCATGGAAAGCTAGACTAGATAAAAACATTGTAGAGGGTTTGGGGTTCAATGACAGAGGACAGCCTTCAATGATGTATTTGCTTAAAAGCATCATACTCACTGACAACTTATAAAAATTGTTCAGCACTATGGGACATTTTCTTTGGCCTTCAAGTTCCTCCCTAATTTTAAGTGCCTTTAAAATCAAAGTACCTACTTCTTTTGCTATGAATCCTACTTTAATTTTCTTTTGCTTTTTCATGTAATTTCCTTCAACTTTAAACATGCAGCCTGAAAATGAATGCTAATATGAAGGAAAGGTTATAGTAAAATAATTAAACCCCATTTGTGCAACTCATTGGATAGTTCTCTGGAAGACCATGAGAGGTTCAGCTGGCTTCATTGGGACACCCTCAGACTTAGCATTAAACCATGTGTTTTGCTGATGTAAAACTTTTAATATATGACATATGGCATCAACTCTACAAAATATTACTTGTTGGCCAACAGCCCTGCTTCTGTCCGTTGCTTGCAAATTAATACTGTAAGTCTGTGTGCATATAAAGGTTGTCATCACCAGTGCCCGTGGTCACTGCAAGCTGCACCCACCCGCCTGAGGACTCTGCATCTGTACTTTCCTCAAGAGGTCTTTGTGTGTTAAGCTGCTGGTGCTGCCCATGGAAGCAGTGACTGGGCAGGTCTTCCTGGGGAGGAACCAGTGCCACTTTGTTTCCAGGTCTCCAGGCCCAGCATTGGAGGACAAGTCACTGCCAGCTGCTGCATGAGGGCTGAGGCCAGCACTGGGGCCAACAGTGAGAAATGGGCTGCCTGTACCAGGCTGTCAAGAGCCATTTTTTGATATATTGTTTCTTGTTAACAACCACTGATTGATTTAACCATTTACAGGATTTTTTTCTACTCATTTTACTTGTGCATGAACAAGGACCAAATACAGATGGAGAGATACGTAGTGTGTCTTGGTATCAGGTACCTGCCTACTCTTCTCAGGAGTCTGCAAACCTCAGCTAGGTCTGATCATTTCGAATTCAGGATTGCATTTTCCTCATCTGTTCCTGACAATATAATTGCCTGCTCTTTCCTTAGGTCATTGCACCATTCAGATAACTCATCAGGTCTCATTTGCAATACCTTAGGTTAGGATAGTTGAGCCTTTATTTATCTATTCTACAGGTATTCTGCATGTGTGCATGCAGTGTGTGTGATGGGCCAAAGACCATGGACTGGCCACTGCTGGTTTGGCTAGGAAGGATAAGAAAACCTTTCAAAGAACTTTTTATGGCAGAGGAGCATGAAAGTGAACCTTGTGACCAATATGCAAACCCCTGTTTGCTGAGGTTTAAGTAATGGGGGAAAGAAATTTCTGATTGTTTTTTAAAATGTAGATCCTGGAATCCATGTAGCAAAAAATAGGGCAGTCGAGTTATCAGTAGCTGATGAAAATATGAGAAGTGTAATTTTTGTATAGTCCTGTTAATAAAATTGTACTGTGCCTGAAAAGGAAAAAAAGAAAGTTGCCAAAGAGAGCCAGTGAGTTACTTCAGGGGGAAAATAGCTTCTATTATGTGAATCAAAATATCAGTTTGTGTGCTTAGCAGAGAGCTCTGGACACTTACAGAAATTCAAAACAATTCCATATAGCCCAGTCCAGGATGAAATTAAAGTGTTGTAAAGCTTCCCTGGAAGCCAACATTTATCTATTATGTAAGCATATTTAGATTTCATTTTGAAATGGTTGTTAAAGGCTATCCTTTGGCTGCACTCTATCCTTCTTTCTAACTTTTTTTTTAATTGTTGAACTCTGAGATTTTTATGCTAAAAAGAATGTACTTTCAGAACCAGAAATGTCTGAATGACCAGTTACAGCATGTACTAACCCTGAGAGACATCCATTGAATCTGCTCCCCTCCTCCAATTTATTTGCTGTTTTTACAATCATGCCTTGCATTAATGTCCTACACTTAGCTAAACTGTGTGTTATGTTTTAGATGTATTTTTGTTTTGTCTAAAAAAATTCAAAATTGGGATTAAGTATTCAAGATGTAACCTCTGTAGCAGGAAACTAGTTATCAGATTCATATAAAATAACTGGGCAATAGAAATAACTCTGAGCAGAAAGCATTTTTTTCCCTTAGAATTAATTTAGAGGGAATTTAATGCCTGTGAGAGGTGCTGGATTGCAACATCAGAGAACTGAAGCTTCTATTTAACCACAGAACGGTTATAGGATGGGAAATGGCTTTACAAGATTCCCCATGAAGATTGACAAAATATTTGTCTCAGGTTTGATGCCTTTCATCCAGCTGGAACAACCAAGCTTTTATGTGTTGGTAACAGTTGCTCTCAGGTTGTTAGTTTTCACTTGGGTGATGGAGAGATCCCTTGTGTAAAAAAGGAGGAGATTTTGCTTTTGTGATAGCTGACTAACATTTATAATATGACTAAACCTAAAAGAGTAGATTTACTCCAGCTGATTTGGCAGATCATTGTAAAGAACTGTTGTGAGTAACAAATTCAAAGCACCAGGTGCTTCCATGCTGTCCCTGCCCTGTGCCACAGAGGCATGTAGAACGGGAAGGGAAGGGAAGGGAAGGGAAGGGAAGGGAAGGGAAGGGAAGGGAAGGGAAGGGAAGGGAAGGGAAGGGA